>VDFB02349246.1:41121-150624 GCA_007258455.2 Sequoia sempervirens
AGTTGCGGTTTGGTGGATGTAGCCCAGATTGGGTGAACCACGTTAAATTCTCTGTGTTATGATTTATTCTGTGTATGTTTTAGTTTCTCTGTTTATTATTTAAATCTGCATTTAATTGTTAGATATCTGCCATCTCTAACCCTAACATCATCCACATAGTCTTCCATAGTTTTGTGAATCATGTCATGGAAGATTAGCATCATAGCTCTTTGATAGGTACCTCCTGCATTTTTCAACCCAAAATGGCATCATGTTCCAATAGTACGTCCCCCATGGATAGGTGAAAGCTATTTTGTGTTGATCATCTTTGGCTATCATTCTCTGATTGTACCCTGAGAACCCATCCATTAATTACAACATTTCATGTCATGTTGTTTGATCCATAATCATGTTTATGTTTGGGAGAGGGAAATCATCCTTGGGACATGCTTTGTTAAGGTCTCTGAAGTTTGTGCAGATGAGAATGCCCCAAGTGGGCTTTGAAACAGGTACAAGATTTGAAACCCACTCTGGCTAATCAATTGGCTGCATGAAGTCAGTATCAAGGAGCTTATGTAATTCAAGTTTGACCAGTAATGCTATTTGTGGATGCATTTTTCTCAATTTTTGTCTAATTGGCTTTGCCTCTGGATAGATGGCTAGATGGTGAGCCACAACTTCTGGATCAAGACCAAGCATGTCAGCGTAGGTCCATGCGAATTTTACCTTTCTTTCCCTTAGAAAAGCAATTAGGAGTTCCTATTCTTCTGTCAAGAGTGATTATGCATAGAATGTGATATGTGGTGTTTCCTCGATTCCTAGGTTGACCGGATTGCACTTTTCTACCAAGACTGTTGACTTCTCCTGATGAATAATGCTAAGGGGAATAGTGAATCCCTCATCCTCTGGTGCCTCGGAGAGGTTTTCACCATTGGATGCATCCTTTTTTTTCACTATTTTTGAGTTGGAGAGTGCCACAATGTGGTTTTCACTCAAAGACCTAGATATTATTCTTAAATTTTCACTTTTGTGAATGAAGGATTCAATCATTCCCCAATAATAGGCATGTGTGTCCAGCTTAATGTCAAACCCAGCTTTGTGATCTCCACATGGTAGAGTATCCCGCAATCCCATGAATTCTGAGAGAGCCTCATCGTTTTTGAACATGTCTAAAATTGGTGGTCCTCATTGGTCGTAATCGATGAGTTGAGGGTAGACAAGTTTTAGCTCATGGTTTTGGTTGTTTGACTCAAAAGATAGGGTACTAATCATGAGAAGGGAGGAATCCTCAAATAGCATGGATAGGTCAGTTATGGGATCCTTGTCACACACATTGGTTATATCAAAGGTATAGTTGTCTAAAGGTAAACTTGTGGATACCAGTAACTTAGGAGGAGCTTTGAATTTTCTAATCGGGGCACCTTTTCCAAGTATGGTTATTTTCAAAGGGGTACATCCAAGGCCAATATTTCTTATACGCTTCTTAGGAATGATAGGTTCTAGAAGACCATTGTCATTTTTTCCAAGCCTTTCATTTTTGTTATAGCCCCATCCTTGCATCATCTATAGTCCTTTGTTGTTGTCATCCATGGGAAGATCAGGCACGGGCCTTTCATCATGGTATAGCAGACTTGATATGTCCTTTTCATCTACCACTTCCCAGCTTAGGTCCCCCCACATCTTGAATCTGGAGGGGTCTGCTTTGAAGGTTTGGGCCAATGTTTCAATTGCTTGAGGTTGTCCATGAGATCAAGAAGATTGAGGTAACTCTCCTATTACAAAGGCACTTTTTTTTCATTTTGTAATCCCCACACCCATTGTCTTGGATAATGACTTTGATATCAGAGATGTCAAGAATTGCGGGTGTCTTTTTCTCAAAAGTGGAGGCCAAGGTAGATGGGTCTACATATGGAGTTGTAGGGCCTTCATCATTATTTGGGACTTGAGGGATCTTGTAGTACTTGGCTTCCTGATTCTTGCAATAATAAAATGGCTCAGGATCACCATGGATAGTGACCTCTTGATTTTGATAGGGAAACTTGACACATTGATGGAAGGTAGATGTGACAGCTTGCATCCTATGGATCCATGGGCACCCCAAGATGATATTGTAAGGTAGTTCTAGATCAATGACTTGGCATGTAGTTTCCATGATGGATGGCCCTACTTGAATAGTTCCTTGAGATGCTCTTTCTTGATCATCATATTCCCTAATTGTAATACCTTTACCATTTTCAATGACGTCCTCAGAGAATCCCAGATTCTTTATTAGCTTGAGAGTACATATATTTAGACCTGCACCCCCATCCACCAAGACTCTTTTGACTTTATTCTTATGGATTAGGACTTCAAGATGGAGTACATGGTTATGAGATGGTTGAGTTGGGAGATCTTGTTCAGAGAATGTCAAGAGATGCAGTGTGGTGATGTGTCCAACCATAGCTTGGAACTAGTCTGCATCAAGATATGTTGGGATGGAGGATGTGGCTAATGCTTCTTTTAGGATCTTCCTATGTGCAGATGAGATTTTTAGCAACTCCATGATGGATATTTGGGTAGGGGCTCTTTTTATCTGGTCCAAGACATTATAACCATTGGGAATAGATTTCAAATTAGAGGCTAGTGCCTTGGATGGTTGGGATGGTCTAGGAATGGTAACTCTGCCACCACGTGTGGTGACTCCATTGTCGTCTCTAGCTCCTTTGACATTGACAACAGTGACCCATTCATTTAAGGATGCAACAACATGATCATAAACATGGTTTGCATTGTTATACTTTTCCTTTCCATTGTTGTTCCCTTTATTGTGATCTGGCATGGGATTCGTGTGTATCTTAAGGTCCTAATTTCCTGCAGGTTGTTCAACATTTATGGTTCTATCATCAAAAAGGTCTTGGATCAAATTTTTCAGTCTCATGCAACTGGAAATCATGTGCCCCTTGATTTTATGAAAATTGCAAAGGTGGTTTTCATTATACCTTGGTGGTTTCACTTGGGGCTCTTGATAATTCTCATAAATGGGGATTTTAATGAGATTCTCCTACACTAGTTTTTTCATGACAGACTCGATTGATTCCCCAAGGGGTGTGTTTTTTTTTTGGGAGGATACTTGTTCTATAGGGGTCATCCCCCTTGATTATTTAGATTATTGACCACTTGACTATTGGGTTGTTGCGATACCGCATTGGCTTGTGTGTTGTTTCAGTTATTGGCTTGCAGTTGTTGATATGGTTGTGTGTTTTTCCTTGGGGCACTGATAACAACTTTGGCATCAACCACACCATCGTTAGTGGCATTCTTGTTCTCTGCCCATGTGTGAGGTTTTTCATTATAACTAGTTGATGGGCGGTTATCTTGATAAGTAGGTGACCCCCCTTGTGCAATAAGGGTTCTTTCAATGTTAAGCGCCTTGGGCATCAACTGGTCATATGTGGTGATGCATTGCATTTTTAGATGGAAGGACAAGTTTCCATCGAGATTAGTGATGATAGTACATGTTTGTTTTTCTTTTAGCATAGTCCACTTGCTCCAGTTGGCCTTGGATCACCATCATTATAAGAAGGATGTGAATGTTTCCCCCTTAGCTTGTTTTAGAGCAGATAGTTCTTCTAGACTCACATCCATGCCTATGTTGAATGTGTAGTTCTGTATGAATGCATCCACAATTTCTTGGAACTTTTTAATTCTAGGAGGAAGGCAAGAGAACCATTCCATTGCCGGTTTAGCCAAACTCTGAGGGAATAGTTGCATTAGATAAGTGTCGTCGTATGTAACTTCCATACAGTGAACATGAAATTCCCTAATGTGATCTTCAGGGTTACCAGTTCCATGATATTTGTCAAATTTAGGTATCTCGAACCCTTTTGGGAATGGTACCATCACAATGCTTCTGTCGAAAGGATAAGGGCACAAATTCCCTTGGGGTTTCATTGTTTTCCCAGATTGTAGGTCTATCACTTGTGAGAGAAATTTTATTTTTGCAAACACATCATTTTGTAGATCGGGTGGTGGGATGAATGTGTTTTGAGGCGGTTTGATCATTTGAGTGATGGGTGAGTTATCTTGTGTTCGTGGGAGGTGGTTGCATGCTTTGTTGTGCCAACAACGCTTGTTGATATGCCTACAATTACTGTTGTGCCAACAACACCTGTTTTTGGTCTTGTTGTTGTTGTGCCAACAAGCGTTGTTGTTGGTCTTACTATTGTTGTACCAACAATGCTTATTGTTGTGCCAATAATGCTTGTTGTTGGGCTAGTAGTTGATCTTCTTCTTGTTGCACTTGATATTGTTGCAAATCTTGTTGATAGGATTTTTGTTCAGTCACTTTTTTTTGTGCTTGGTATTGTGCTTGTGCTTGAGCTTGTTGGGCTTGATAATGAGCTTGTGCTTGAGCTTGAGCTTTTCGGGCGACCTGGGCGGCTTGTGCAACTTGTTGTGCTTTCATAGCTTGGGTAGCTTGGGCAGCTTGTTGTTGTTGCAATAAATATTGAGCTTGCAATTGAGTAGCTTGTGCTTGTTGTGCAGCTTGTTATGCTTGTGCTTGTTGAGCAACTTGTTGTGCAGCTTGTGAGGCTTGTTGAGCTTGAAATTGTTGGAATGCTTTTTGATATGATTTTTGGGTAGCTTGTAATGTGATACTGTATTGATTTTACATGTTTGGTTTCAGTGGTGGAGGTCGAGGATTTGGATTGGTGTGAGGTGTTGTGATGAGAGTTTGTTGAGGTGGTTGTTGAGGTGTCGTTGGATTGATGATAGGGGGTGCAGTTGATATGCTAGGTCCTTGGGAGACCACATTTATAGATGGTGTAGTGATTTATTGTGTTGTTTGGATTGGTGCCACCTTGTGTTGCTATATCAGTGGCATGATTGGAGGATTCGGTATGTTGATTTGATTTATGACTGGAGGATTTCTTGGATTTGGTTGATTGAGGATTGGTAAAGGGGGTTGCCCTAAACCAAGGATTGGTGTGGATGTTAATGGTAGAGGGGGAAATGGTGGGAAGATAGGTGGTGTATTTCCTTGAGAAAGTGATGATGAGGGATCAAAGATTCCCCTTTGTCCAAATAGTCCCCCTTGTCCTTGTGAAGTCATGGGGAGAGAGACTTGTGTATCAAGGGAATATGTTGATGATGCGGTGAAAGTGGATGGATTATTGGTGTCATTAAAGATGAGTGGAACGTATGGGTGTTTCGAATTTTGAGGAATGGATTGACCCAAGATGGTGTTTGCATCTAAGTCTTGGTTATTTATAATGGGATGTGTTTCAAGATCATGAAGCAATGAACTTCCCTTGGTAACCATGGGTTGACTTGGAGCATGAGATGATGTTGGTTGCAGGATGGGTTGGATGATGTTTTGGAAGGAAGGTGTGAATGATACTGGTGGCATAATTGCAAGATTTTTTTTCCACAATACTACTCACATCATAATTATAAGGGAGTTTAGCCCCTTCCTTTGCTAATTATAGCATGTATTGTGAAGGATTAAGTCTCATCATTGTGTTGACAATTTTGTGATTTTTGAGGTTTTGGACCATTTCAATGATTTGATCTTGAGTCATTCCTAGGAATTGATGATATCCTCCACTTGGAAACCTCCCTCTTGAAGATCCTATGGTAGTTGAGGAAGGTTGAGTGGGGGATTGCTAGATCTAATGGGGTTGATTTCAGGTGCAGTTTGAATCAAGTCACTTGAAGTGGATGTTTCTTTGTTTGTTTCCATGTTCTTCTTGAGTTGAGATCTAGTTTGGACCATAAAATGAGGATCAATTTTTAGGAATGTGGGAGGTGAACCTCTAACTCCTTAGATTGGTCTAAAATTTAGGTACAAAAAAGAAATTCTAAGATGTTAAGGATCAAATGGTGGTGATGATGAGATAAATGAAAGATGAATGATGTGAATGATTGAACTCTTAAGAACCTTGGAGGGATACTAGACTTTAGGACTTTTGGATTTTGGATTTTGGATTTGATTTGGATTTGATTTTGACTTGATTTGGATTTGATTTTAATTTGATTTGGATTTGATAATGAACTCATAAACTCCAAGAGGTTATATGTTTGTCTTAGAATAAACTTGTCCACAAGGTGATAATTTAACTAAGTGTATGAAGAAGGATTCATCTACACACACCTAGTCAAACAAGATGATTTTGATTTGTTTCAAAGGATTTTCCCAAAGTCTAGTATGAAGGATTTTTCCAAGATTCTAAGAGTTTTTTGTGAGATGGGTTTTGATTGATGTTTTGAAATGGATGAAAGTATTGATTTTGATCCTAAGTGAACTTAGAGAGACTTTTTTTTACAAGACCCGGGTATTGAAGAACATGCTATACTTCCAAGAACTTGCCAACCCTACAAAGTGAGATACTCAAAAATTTGAAAAAGACTTGTATTTTGACAATAATAGAATGAATACAAATTGGGATTGTCTTTTGAAGCACGTTTGTAAAAGTTATAGAGAAATTTTTCTCTAACTTGATAAAGCATAGACTAACATTTCTTGAGATTTATTGGACTAAGACATTTGTGACGATTGATGGACTTTGGTTTTGGAACTTTGATCTTGCGGGAAATCATTTGAGAAAACACATGTGTGGGGTTCAATTGTCTTTTATCTTTTCTTAATGAGTTCTTTTTACCACAAACACTTTCTTGCTTAGCTTTTGAACTAAATGTTTATGTCTCAATTTCTTTTCATCCCATAAAGTCCATTATGTGGAAATCAAGAGAATCAAGGCAATAGTTCCCTAATGTTGACTTTAGAGAGAAAATTGAGATATAAATCCAAATACTTAGAAGCCTCTAAGGATGAAATCCCTAGGGACAAGCAGTAGCACTTGGATTTTTTCAAAGGTATTTGCTCCTTCTAAAGGTTTGAAATTTGATTTCCTTGTTGAATTTTTGTTTTCAAGATTTTGGATCCAAGCAATGTGTTTAACTGACTCAAAGATTGCACAATCCTAGGATCGAAAAGAAAATAATTGTTGAATTCCCACTAGGATAAATCCAACTATGCTTATTCATAGCAGATGATTAGAAGCTTGAACACACTGGCTCCCCTCCATGACACTCACTTCCATGGGTCATCCAAGCTTCAATTCTCGTGAATCTCCCATGATGAACTTTTCATCTCTACAAAGAATCGCAATTATGTGGAACAGCTCTAGAGGTCCGACCTCCTAATGCCAACAAATATTGAGCTTTTTGGCTACTAAACAAGAGTTTGTAATAAGGGCATCCAGTTCAAAGGACACAATGATAAACTCCCTCAAGAGGTCTCCAAACCATTAGAACTAGGGCTTTATGCATCATAAAGATATTGGGGGAGAACTATCATGCACCACTTTGTTGATCGCAAACTTTCCTTGCAACCACAAATTTGTATAGCGGTTTGGAAGAGCCTGGCTTATGCTCTTACCGCTTGGGTAGTTCCCTTGGGGTGAGTAATTTTTCCCACTAAGGCAGGCATGTTGGATGTTGTTGATATGTGGTTGTCATTGAGGTCAACACTATTGGCATTAATGTCATTAGAGGTTGTATATGTCGAGGATATTGAGAAAATTGTAATAAAATAAGTTGCAGGTTGTCAGTGGTGAAGTGAAGTTCAATATGTTTCCAAGCTCAGTACATTGATGATAAAAGGTTGAGGATTAAAGGGTTTGTTATCAATTATATCTAGTTTATCCACATTAAGTTTCAGAGATCCGCATGAAGATTTGATCGAGTTATGAGTATTTGTGTTATGACAATTTTTTTGTTGCTTCAATTGGTGTTCTTGAATGAAGATGATGTGATTCTAGTAATTTTAGTTGTTATGGATGGTTCTCTAGTGATTCATGATGTTTTTTGATGTTTCTAGATCATGCTCTATCTGTGTTACATGTCTGCATTGATCATTATGCTCGCGATTGGTGATTTTCTCTTGCGTGTTCATGTTTTTCATGTTCATGGCCGACAAGGTAATGGTAGCGTGTTGTGGATCTTCGTGGAATAATTTTTTAATTTTTGAAGGTGTTTCGTGTTCAAGGATTTTTTTGTGGGTCTTCATTATGTTGTGGCTTACATTGGTTGATTCGCATTGTAAATTATTTATGTTTTGGGCTGACAGTTTGTACACATTTTATATTTTGTTGAAGTCGACATGTAGCGATGTAATCTCTTGTTGCGTATATATATAAGCGATTTTTAATTCCATTTGGATGTATGCATGTGTATAAGATGTGTGAATAATTTCCTAATCATTTGAAGGTAGAAGCAAACTGTGAAGAAGAGTGAGCAAAGTTTGAAGAAGTGTTCATGTGCTTAACCGGAACTGTAATCAGGCATTAGAAAATGCTATTTTTTTAGTTCAAAATAATGTGGATATAATCTAAATGTTTTTGTAAGATAGTGTGTCTTCCTTTGGGAAGTAAGCCTTGTTGTATTTGAGCAGTGAGCTCTAGGCAATGTGCCTAAATGCAATTTTTTTCCCCATTTATTCTTCTTTATACTTTTAACAGGGTATAATCTTGTGGACTAACCTCCACTGTGGTTTTTCCCCTACCAAGTTTTCCACGTAAAAATATTGGTGTTATGTGTATTTTCGATGTGTTGATGGTTTATTCCTTCATGGTTATTTATTAGATCTGAGAATAAGGTTAATAAGTTTAATAAGTTTAATTTTTTGTGACAATTCATTCACCCCCCCTCTCAGTTGTCTACCCTTGTGTTTCCAACAATCGATATCAGAGCAGGTTCCTTGGAAGAAGTTTGATAGCTTGAGGTGATCCAAGATGGAGACATACAAGAAGGATAGACCAAGATTTGATGGAACAAATTATTCTTTGTGGAATGCTCGAATGGAGTGTCATCTGAGATGCATTGGTGAACCCCTTTGGAATATTACAAGGAATATGTATATCATCCCATAGAATGGTCCTTCTATTGTTGTTGAGATTAAGGATGTTGAGTACAATATCAAGGCTAAGGAAGCATTGTTGAGTGCTCTGATTGATTTCAAGATGACAAATGTTATGGATCTGAAGACCGCTTATGAGATATGGAAAAAATTGTAAACTTTGTATGAAGGTTATGCACATGTGAAGGTTGCTAAGCTACAAAGCCTGAAAGGGAAATATGAAATGTTGAGAATGGGTGATGATGAGAACATTACTTCTTTCATGCAGAGAGTGAATGAACTTGTGTGTATTATCAATTATGTTGGTGGAACATTGGATGAATCAATTTTTTTTGCTAAAGTACTCAAATCCTTGCTTGTTGCATACAAATCCAAAGCTACTTCTATTGAGGAGATCTGGACTGTGACAAATGTAACCAGAGACATGTTGATTGGTAAGCTTACAACTTTTGAGTTAAGCATGTTTGGTGATGCTCTTCCTAAGATAGAATCTGCATTCATAGCTACTACCTCCGAAAAGGATAAGCAGAGATATGATCTAGGAGAAAGTTCTTCTAGAAAAACGTTCAATTATGAGGAGGAAATGAGAGAGATTAAAGAAGAGGAGAGAAAACTAGACGAGCTTGAAGCACTTATTATCAAAAGGGAATCCAGAGGAGAAGGTAAGTATAAAGGGAAGTTTCCTATTAAATGTTTTTCTTGCAATAAGATAGGTCATTTTGCATCAAGGTTTCCGCAAAGAGTTCCTAAGCCAAGACCTAACAAGTCTAGATTCCAAAGAAAGTGTTATTATGTTGTTGATGAAGGTGTGACAGATGATGAATCTGATAAAGGGAATGTAAGTGAAGATGAATGGGTAGGTATTGCTATCAAGGAAAATGATCTTGTACCAACTGAATCTACTAGTTGCTCAAATGTGGAGAAATCTCTAGCAACTAGAATTGAAGAAAAAGATGAATGGGTGATTGAAAGGTGATAAAAGAAAATTTGTGAACCTGGAAAAGTATGATGGTGGTGTTGTAAGATTTGGTGATGACAAAGCTAGTGTAATCTGTGGCAGAGGATCCATTTCTCTTGATGGTAAGAATAATATTGATGATGTCTTGTATGTGGAAGGCTTGAAGCATAATCTTTTAAGTGTTGGATATATGGTTGATAAGGGATACAATCTTTGGTTCAAGGATGGAAAGTGCAGAATATTGGGGAGTTCCAAAAATGTGATTGCTTCAAGTATAAAAAAAAAGGTAACATCTTTCACCTGAATGCTCTTGGTAAAAGTTGCTTGATTGCTCAAGTTGATGAAAGTTGGTTGTGGCATAGGAGATTGTGTCATGTAAACTTTGAAAATATTATCAAGCTAAGTTCTACTCAGGCAGTGAGAGATCTTCCTAAGTTGGTAAAGCCTACTAATACTATATGCAAGGAATATCAGTTAGGGAAGAAAACTAGAATTTCATTTCAGATCAAATAACATTGTTCAAATGAAGTGTTGGAGCTTGTTCATATTGATTTGTGTGGTAATTCTAGAATCAGAATTTTACAAGGAGACAAGTACTCCATGTTACTTATTGATGATTACTCTAGATTGATGTGGGTTACTTTCTTAAGGGAAAAATATGAAGCTGTAGAGAAATTCAATATTTTTAAGGCTATGGTTGAGATAGAGATGGGTCTAAAGATTAAATGTTTGAGATGAGATAGAGGTGGTGAATTCACTTCCCATGAGTTTAATTCTTTTTGTGAAGAGCATGGGATAAAGAGACAATTATCTGCCCTGCAGACCCCTCAACAAAATGGAGTTGTGGAAAGGAAGAACAGGACAATTCAAGATGTTGTTAGGACTATGATGCTAGAAGGAATTGTTCTACATATCTATTGGAGAGAAGTTGTGAGTATTTTTGTTTACACCCTCAACCGGGTACAAATCAAAGGTGATACCGGTAAGACCCCTTTTGAGCTATGGTTTGGTCATAAGCCTATTGTTAGATATTTCAAAATCTTTGGGAGTAAATTCCATTTCAAAAGAGATGAAGATATAGGAAATTTTGGTGCTAGAAGTGATGAAGGAATCTTTCTTGGTTATTCTACTAAGAGTAAGGCCTATCGGTGCTACAACAAGAGATTAAGGAAAGTAGTTGAAAGTGTTAATGTCAAGGTTGATGAAGACATAGCTAGACCATCTAGAACCTGCATATATGATTCAGATAATTAGAATAATAGTTCAATTACAAGAAAGAAAGTTCAGACTCAAAATAAAGTTTAGATAGCTAGACCATCTAGAACCTGCATATATGATTCAGATAATTAGAATAATAGTTCAATTACAAGAAAGAAAGTTCAGACTCAAAATAAAGATTAGATCATTCTGGTGAATCCGAAAAATCAAGAGGAAGAAACTAGTGAAAGTGCAGAAGTGAGATCACAAGAGCCTGGAGTTCAAGAACATCCTAAGACTCCAAGGTATGTAAGACTAAATCATTTAGAATATCAGATTATAGGTGATAAGAACAAAGGTTTTCAAACTAGGAGAAGAATCGTAGAAGAATACTGTTTGATTTCAAAGACTGAGCCTAATAGTGTCAATGAAGCATGCAAAGATGAACATTGGGTGGAAGCAATGAAAGAAGAACTACAACAAATTGAGAAGAATAATGCATGGATTCTTATTCCTAGACCTAAGGACAAAAATGTAATTGGAACTAAATGGGTCTTTAGAAACAAACTGAATGAGCAAGGTGAAGTTGTTAGAAACAAAGCAAGACTTGTGTGCAAAGGATATTCTCAGATGGAAGGAATTGACTTTGAAGAAACTTTTTCCCCTGTTGCTAGGATTGAAGCTGTGAGACTATTTCTTGCTTATGTTGCTTACAAAAACTTCAAGGTTTATCAATGGATGTCAAATCAGCATTTCTAAATGGTGAACTGGAAGAAGAAGTGTATATTGAGCAACCTGGTGGATTTCAATTGATTGATCAGGGAGATATGGTTTGTCAGTTGAAGAAAGCATTATATGGACTTAAGCAAGCCCCTAGAGCATGGTATGCTAGATTAGACAAGTATTTGTTGAAGCTTGGATTTAATAAAGATACTACTGATAGTAACTTGTATTTCAAGATTGATCATGGTAAAGATTTGATTGTTGAAGTCTTTATTGATGATATCATTTTTGGAGGAGATGATAGTTTGTGCATGAAGTTTTTTGATGAGATGCAGAATGAGTTTGAGATGTCTATGATTGGAGAAATGAAATTATTTTTGGGATTGCAAATTACTCAGCTAGATAAAGGGATCTTTATATCTCAGTCCAAGTATGTGAAAGAATTGCTAAAGAAGTTTGGTATGGAAGATTCAAAGCCATTTGGTACACCTATGGTGACCAAATGTAAGTTGACACAAGATGATGATTCTCCTAAAGAAAATCATACTAGATACAGATCAATGATTGGTGGATTTCTCTATTTGACTCAAACTAGACCTGATATCATGAATGTTGTATGCATTGTTGCAAGATTTCAAGCCGATCCTAAGGAATCTCATGTGACTGTTGTGAAGAGGATTTTTAGATACTTGAAGGGGACAGTTGATTTTGGCCTATGGTACCCTAAATATGGTGACCTTACTTTGAGTGCTTTTATTGATGTTGATTGGGCAGGTGATGTGAATGACAGAAAGAGTACTAGTGGTGGTGCATTTTCTTGGGAAAGAAGTTGATTTCATGGTTAAGTAAGAATAAAAATGCCATTTCTTATCTACTGCAGAGGCATAATACATTGCTATTGCTAACAATTGTACTCAAGTATTGTGGGTGAAGCAGATGTTGAAAGATATCAGAGTTATGTATGATGAAACTATTGTTATATTCCTTGATAATTCAAGTGCAATTAAGATTTCTAATAATCTGGTGTTGCATTCAAAGACCAAGCATAAATCTATCAAGTTTCACTTTTTGAGAGAGAAGGTGAGTGAAAAGGAAGTCAGATTGGAGTATGTGCCTACTAAGGAACATATTGTAGATATCTTTACCAAACCGTTGCCTAAGGATACTTTTGAGTATCTCATAGGGAAGCTAGGGGTGATTACCCCTCCAAATCAAAACTAAGATGCATTGACTTGCATCAGTCCATGCATTTCATAGTCATATCTTGATCCAGATTGATGTTGTGGTGGTTGTTACTTAGGGGGAGTAGTCAGATGTTCATATATGTGGTTCAGAGCTTGTGTGGAGAAAGATAATGCGTATCTTTGTTATTGATGTCAAAGGGGGAGAAGAATCATGTGAAAAAATTTGTGGGGAGAAGAGTTGAGGAGAAAAGAGTCAAAATCTAAGGGGGAGAGAGTTGTGTTGATGGTGTTTTTCACATCATGTGTTGTCATCAATGGAAAAGGGGGAGATTGTTGGATGTTGCTGATATGTGGTTGTCATTGATGTCAACACTATTGGAATTAATGTCATTAGAGGTTGTATATGTCGAGGATATTGAGAAAATTGTAATAAAATAAGTTGCAAGTTGTCAATGGTGAAGTGAAGTTCAGTATGTTTTTGAGCTCAATACGTTGATGATCAGAGGTTTTGGATTAAAGGGTTTTTTTTTATTATATCTAATTTATCCATGTTAAGTTTCAGAGATCCACATGATGATTTGATTGAGTTATGAGTATCTATGTTCAAACAATTTTTGTGTTGCTTCAGCTAGTGTTCCTGAATGAAGATGATGTGATTCTAGTAAGTTTAGTTGTTTTGGATGCTTCTCTGGTGATTCATGATTTTTTTGGATGTTTCTAGATCATGCTCTATCTATGTTACATGTCTGCATTGATCGTTGTGCTCGCGATTGGTGATTTTCTCTTGTGTGTTCATGTTTTTCATGTTCATGGCCGACAAGGTAATGGTAGTCTGTTGTGGATCTTCGTGGAATAATTTTTTAAGGTGTTTCATGTTCGAGGATTTTTTTTGGGTCTTCATTATGTTGTGGCTGACATTAGTTGATTCACATTGTAAATTATTTATGTTTTGGGCCGGCAATTTGTACACATTTTATATTTTGTTGAAGTTGGCATGTAGCGATGTAATCTCTTGTTGCGGATATATATAAGCGATTGTTTATTCCATTTGGAGGCATGCATGTGTATGATATGTTCGAATAATGTCCTAATCATTTGAAGGAAAAGCAGAGTGTGAAGAAGAGTGAGCAGAGTGTGAAGAAGTGTTCATGTGCTTAACCGGAACTGTAATCAAGCATTAGCAAATGCTATTTTCTCAGTTCAAAATCCTGCGGATGTAATCTGAATGTTTCTATAAGATAGTGTGTCTTCCTTTGGGCAGTAAGCCTTGTTGTATTTGAGCAGTGAGCTCTAGGCATTGTTCCTGAATGCAAGTGCATTCCCCATTTATTCTTCTTTATACTTTTAATAGGGTATAATCTTGTGGACTAACCTCCACCGCAGTTTTTCCCCTAACAGGGTTTCCATGTAAAAATCTTGGTGTTATGTGTATTTCTGATGTGTTGATGGTTTATGCCTTCATGGTTATTTATCAAATCTGAGAATAAGGTTAATAAGTTTAATAAGTTTAAATTTTTGTGACAACTGATTCACCCCCCTCTCAGTTGTCTACCCTTGTGTTGCCAACAAGGCCCTCTAAAGGTACACAAAAGTGAGTAAGTAAATCCGTAGTTTGATCAATCCTTGTTTGCGTGAACAAGGAGAGAAAACACGTGAGGCCTTTTCCCACACTAACAAGAGTTTTTTCAATTTTAAGAGCCCAAATTTGAAATGTGGAGGTAATCTTTTAGACAACCTAATATCACAAAAATGCTTTTGATTCTCAAGATTTTCATGAAGCACGAGAGAAGTGCATACACATTTCAATGGTATTAGCTTGTAAAAAACATTACAAAACAAGATAAGCACATGTTCATTTTAGACCTCAAAAGTAGTAAATGGGTTCTTTTTATAGCACCTAAACAAGTGTTTGAATTTGATTGTTCAATTTTTAAAACCCAAAATCAAATCTAGTGAGTTTCTAATGTTCTTTTTAACCCTTTGAGAAAAAGAAAGCTTTTGTATGTTCTTTTTAAATCCCAAACGAAATGTAGTTAAGTTCTAAAGCTGAAAGATAACAAGATTTCCAAAGATTGGGTTATAGGTGTCCCCAAAGTGTTTAAAAACACTTGTTACAATTGTGAAATAGTGCCATGAAAAACCTTCTTCTTTGTTTCCTTCCTTCCTTCTTGATCACCTAACCTGCAAAAGTTTATCAACCTACAAAAACAAAGCCATGAAACAGGTCAATGGTCAAAGGAGGTCAAAATAAAAAAAGCACATGTTAAAATAAATTTGAAAATTGACCTTTACCCCAACCCAGGGTCGTAATCCGCAAAGGCGTCACTGTTTGGAGCTTCAGCGTCGCTCTGTGGAAAGACAGAGACTGTGATTGCATCGCTATATCACCCAACGCCACCCTTTGAAATTTAAGTGATCTGACCCTTAGGGAAATGAATATAGCATCTCCCTTTGGTTGCAGATGCATCCTCGCTATATAGAGATGTTGGACTGATAACGTCACTATTTGTCCTCTTCAGCGTCATTGTGTCTTGAGAAAGCAAAAAAAGAGAAATTAAAAACAGCAGAATTGACCAAAAAAATGTGTTAATTTTGAGATTTCCTCCCTCCTTCTAGCATCAAATGTAGAATGCTTTGCCTAGACCTGCTCAAACATGGACAAACAATCAAACATTAGTCCTTAAACAATTTTAAACCAAACATTCCCCATGAAGTTCATTCAAACGCAAGAACAAGAAAACAAGGTAAAATATAAAATAAAAGCTAATGAAATCTTATTCTAAATGCTCAAACTAGCATCCCATGGGGGAATTGGTGCTTCTTTGATGTGGAAAGAAGCCCTTTCCCAATTCCTCGATAAGCTTGATGATGATTGTGTGCTCCTTGATGCAAAATTCCAATAACCTAGCTATTGATGATGAATTCTATGCTAACTTGGATGAAAATATGGATGAAATTGGACAATGAACTTGCATAAAAATTTGGATGATTGTGGATTCAAATGCCTATAATATATTTGCATGAAGTTGTGTCCTCAAATCAATAGAGAAGGCCTCTATTTATAATGAAGAAGGTTTGAAGAATGAAGAATAGGATGAATGTGGGATTAAAGAAGGGACCAATGGCATTGTGCCACTCGTCAACATGCTAATGAAGGAGAGTGGAGCACATTTTGAACAATGTGCATGTTAAATGCATGTAGGTGAAATTTGAATTTGAAAAAGTGACTTGTGCAAGAGGGGATGTAAGAGGAATTAATGCCAAGTTGGCTCAAGGGGAGGACATGTAAGAGCTTTTAATGCCAAGTTGGAGGACAAAAGTCCTTTGGGAGGGAGAATTCAAATAAGCGGAATATTCCAAGAATATGCCATATTTGAATGAAAATAGGGTAATTAGTAAATCAAATAAATTGATTTGCATTTGCAACTTGCAAAAGCTAGAGCAATGGAGGATTAGTGTTAGGAGTTAATTAATTTAGGATTAATTAACTTAGATTAAACTTAGTTGATTGTGACATTTAATTTAAATGCTTGAATTTATTTAAATCAAATGAGAGGATATTGGTAGATTAGTAATTTAATTGAATAAATTTGATTTATTCAATTAAATGAAGAACATTAGGATTTAATTAAATAAAGTTGATTTATTTAATCAAAGAGAGAACATTAGGATTTAATTAAATAAATTTGATTTATTTAATTAAAGGAGGAATTTTGATGAATTAATTAAATAAAGATTATTCAATTAATTGGTTAGTGTGGAAATGATTAAGGAAGAATCAATGTTAGTCAACCATAATTGAGTGCATGATATCAATCAGGATATTTTACATGTCTACAATAAGTATAATCATTGTTCACATTTTCCTTTCAAAATTTCAAGCACTATGTTGTTACAATTCTAAACAATATCAATTTCACTTCTAAAACATTAATTCACGATGTTTATAATCACTTGCATAGTAATCCAAATATTTCCTTTTAATCACAATAATATCATCTAAGCATTACATTGCACAGTGATTCAAATACTCACTTTTGATTAAAACGATATCACATATTCTATTTTAAGCATATTATTTCTAATTTCATAACATACAGGATATCAGTTTGATAAACTAGCATACTCATAAAATTATGGTTCATAAGATAACTAATCTAATAAACATATTAACAATTAAGTCCAATGTTCATAATTAGCCATCATAAAATATAGGGTAAAAGTATAATGCACCCAAACATGGTCATGTGAATGACAACAAAACATGAGGTATATGGGTCCAACTGACGATGGGCCTCACACTATTTATGTCATGAAAATACATGAAAGAAGTGTATGAAAGTGGTGTTTTATGTTCAAAGAACATTCCTATGTGATCTGCATGTTGCTAATTGGTTGCTTTGGTGCTGCATTGTGTCTTGAGTTGGATTTTTGGTTTATTTCTAGATATCTGGCCAACAGGTCTTGTTCCTTTGCTTGGGTCATATGCTTGGGGGGTTGCGCCAGCAATGGAATATAGGTCATGATAAATTTGGGTCATGACCTACCTTGTTTAGAACTGTATCAAGCAAATTCAATTAAAAGAGTGTTTATCGATTAATTGGTTATATGCCTCAAATGTTTCATCCACATGTTTCCATGATGCCGACTTGAGTTGATGCGCGCCTACATGTAAATATTTTTTGGATCACATTGGACAAAGAACTAAGATTTTTTTGGTCGTCCCTATCTTTAGGATAGTATTGCATTATGTTTTGGTGGCCTACCAATTCAATTCATTATTTAGTCTTTATCTTGGTCGACCTAATTGAAGAATTGAAGTGTTGTGGTGGATATAAATGCAAGATCATTCCAAATGCAACTAGATGGAAAGTGTACAAGTTTGTAGAAGTGTGTGTGGGACTTACATTGAATATCCAACAGAGATAGTGTTGAATATTGTGAAAGAAAAGTTCAATTTTTCTTGAACACCTCAGTCAATAAAGAGTTGTGTTGACAATCTTTGTAATTCTTGTTAATTCTCATTGTATCTTGCTCTGAGATAGTGAATCTCATCAAGTCCCTATATCTTTCTCTTGGATTTGGTTGGTACTTCAGTGTTGCAAGTCCTATCTGTATCTTGTCCTAGACAGTGAGCCTTCTGACAAGTCTCTTTTTGGCAGTGAGCCTTATATTGTGAGTTAACTCTCACTGTGGTTTTTCCCTCATTGAGTTTTCCACATAAATATAGTGTCTCCTTGTGCATTTGTGTGTTTCAATTTTCTATTTCTTTATTGTTGATATGATTATTGCTATATCCTTCATTGGTTAAGTTTGTTGAATGTGTTAAGGACTCTAATTGTTATAATCTTCTATATTATTTATCTAGTTAAAGTTATATCTTTTTCTACTAAAGGAGTTTGAGTCATGCTGATAGTTTCAAGTTCTGAAAGGGGTTAAATTTTGTGAAGACTAATTTACCCCCCCTCTCAGTCTCTGAAAGTGTCCAACAAGCATAGGTAACAACTTATGTTTATTTCCCTATTTTCTAGTTAACGTTTCATTTCCTTTTCCATCTTTTTACCATTTTTTTACATGTGTAAATCACCTATACTCATTGATATAGGGTGTGTTATAATCCATGAATGGACATATAGTGCCAGCATTGTCAAAAGCTTTTGAAGTCTTGGTTGATAATTAAATGAAGCCTCTCGTGGAAGATGAAATGTTTAGTTAGGAATCCATCCTCTGAATTAAGTGTCTATCTATAGCACCAAATTAATCAAACAATAGAGAGGCCCTACAATGTGGACATACAACAAAAATTACTTCTCTAAGATATAAAAGGAGCAAAAGGGAAGACACTAAGATTGATTTCAAAAGTAAGTCACAATCATCTATCCCTAACACAAGATAAGGTTTAATGGGGAAATGGGGTGGATAAATGGTATAATGAAAAAAGCATATGGAAAATGGTATGGTATGCTAAGGAAATATCATGGAGAGGACCTAAAGGATAATAGAATCCAACTCTACACATGGTGCCTATGAGCAAGTTTTCACCATGGTACTTGTTCAAGGTGCCACAAGAAGTGGTTTTCGCTAGAGGATGAGTTTTCTCTTTATTATTTTTTATTTTTCTCAAAAAAATCATAATTTTTTTATTTTTTGGTTGGGGATACTCTACAAGAGAAGCATAGAATTGTTTTAAATGAGCGGTATTCAAAGGATAATATATTTTTTTTATATTTGGAGTAGCCAACCAATACACACCTGATCTATATTTGGCAACCATGATATAGGGACCTTTCCAATTGGGCTCAATTTTTCCTTTATTATCACGGTCTTGGGAATTTTTTATTTTCTTTTAGAATCAAAACACTAATCTTGAATTCCAAAATTTTTATTTTCTTATTGTAGCTTCTACGAAGATGATTTTGATAAGATTGTAAGTGATTCAATGCATGGATGCATATAGTCTTCATCATCAATGAGGTTATGCAAAGATATGCACAATGATGGCAATTCAATCTCTATTGGCAAGATTGATTCAGATCCAAAGACTAGGGATTATGAGATGGTACTAGTAAGATTACATATATTGGTGTGATAAAGCCATAAGGTAGGATGGATATGTAGATTCGAATCATGACCAAATTCATTGACAATTATCTTGAGTATTCAAAGAGAAAGGTCTTATTGGTTGCCTCAACTTGAACATTACTTTTCAAATAATATGATGTGGACCAATGATTTTGAATATGAAAATTTTCATATTAGATAATGCAAATGTCTTGGATTTTGAAATATTATCCATTGTGTGTGACAATGATTTTTAGAATTCCATTGTGACAAATAATATGATAGAGTGTGAATTTAGCTTTTTTTCCAATGGTATAGGTAAGGGGGATGGATTCAACCCATTTAGTAAAATATTTTGTGGTAGTGATTCTAAATTTATGGCCATTAGAAGAGGAAGGATGGATCTTGTTAATGAGATCAAGGCCCCATTGAGAGAAATTTCAAGGAGTAGCTATATGAAATAAAGCTCATGAAAGGTGTATGATCAAGTCTCCATGTTTGTGAAAGGACAGATACTTTTTGACATATTGGCATGCACCATGTTCGATAGTGGGATTGTATAACCCATTCTTAGAATATTCTTAATAGAATCATACCACTAGTATGTGAACTACATATACTATCAAAAACCTCTTCAAGAGCAAGATTAGCCTCTACTATATTTAGACATTGCAATAAGGAAACATCAAATACTTTTTGATATAATATATTACCAATAATAGTGAAATGAGATGTATGTTGAATAAATGTTTATTGTTGGGTGTAGGAGAGGTTTGGTGGTAAAGCTTTATCACAAAGATAAATACATATATATCATGGTACCAAGGTTGATTAGGACCAAATATTTCACCAAAAATCTTATTCTTAGGAGCATCATATGCAAGAATGAGTATATTCTCATTTATAAATTCACAATGTTGACTGTCTTCGGGCATGTTTAAGAGATATCTAATAGTCACCATGGCATCAACTTCTCTATTGTTAGGATGAGAAACTTGCTTGAATTGGATATTTATGAAATATTATTTGAAACTATCAACCATGTATTTGTAAGAGAGAAAGTTTTCATCTTTCATTTGATATTCATATTTGACCTATTTGATGACCAACGGTGAATCCCTATAGATAATTCTTGCAAGGAGGGCCTCGTATCTAGTGATATTATTTGTACATGGGAAGGCTAATTTGAATTCTTTTGGTATGATATTTCCTTGTGGTGTAACAAATAGGATTCCAATACATAATGTAAGGAAGATAAGGTAGTAGAACAACTTCCTACACTAATATTGAGAGGAGGATAATATAAAACTTTACAAATCTTTACAATAGTTGAAGAAACATAAACATAAATATCATGCATACCACAACATAGTGATTTTGGGGGTGACCCTTTGGTGAGATGGTGGGGCTTCTTGCCTGTAGATCCAAGAACCAAGGTTCAAACCTCACGGGGTCGCTCTTTACCGCATCAACAATGGAGTTTGTTTATTCTAGTGTTAAGGGGAGGCTCCTTGGTGAAGTGGTGGGGCTTCTTTAATGTAGTGCTAACAACTAAGGCCCAAACCTTAATATTTTTTTTTGTGATCTTTGGGGCAATGGGCCTAGCTCGATTAGCTAAAGCATCCTATTTCAGGAAAGAGGTCATGAGGTCTAGTCTCCCCACCATCCCTATGGTATTGAAGGGCGTGTCGTGCCAACATCACCAGTCACGTGAAATTTTTTTACCAGGTGCACTACAGTTTATAGGGGGACAGATGCTCAAGACCAATTCCTATAGTCTAAAAAAAATACATAGAGATTTATGTGGGGAAAACCCTTTCGAGAGAAAAACCATACACACCAAAATTCACCCAATATATTATTTAGAAATCACAAAGATTATAATATACTTCTAGAGAAAGCTTCTCACAAGAGTATCACCAACCAAAGATCTAGAGGCAATGAGACTACTATCAGACTCTTAGAATAAATCACAATACACAATCGCAATACAACAACCTCATAAAATAGGGTTTCCTTCTAGGGAAAGACAAGCCAACAAAATATCTATCATCAGATCTTAGACCTAATGATGAATAGTCAAGATTTACAATAATAAAATATGTATAAAATATAGCTTTCATCCCCCTTGCACCCACCGCGCTCACCTATCAACAATAAACCTTATGTAATTGCAAGGTTGAGACACATCTTCCCAACACATAATCCATGGCTAGTGCAAGAACAATCAAAATATAGTTTCCACATAGAGGGATCCTCAATTATGAATATGACTTTGTTACACTCCATTGTTAATCTACCAAATACTTTAACCTTTATGTGCAAATATGGTTTTAATATATGATTATGTCATGATGATATTTGGTGGTTAAATGAAATGTGTTTGAAATGTGATGAAACTATTTATAAATTCTTTAATGATGCTTAGGTTATATTGTGAATATGATATATATGTTATCAGCTAACTACGAACATGTTGCTCTAAGTTTTTTGCAGGAAATTTTGAACCCTCCAGTGGGGGAGAGAAGGTATCACCCAGGAGAAGATATTGGTATTAGAATGGTTGGTATTTCTATCTAAGTAGATGCAGACACTCACTTGCATAGGTTAGTGGAACCTCATCAAGTTAGTTTGAGTTTCGTTTTGGTAAGTCTTGAACCTAAGTTCCTAAGTTGATAGGGTTTGAGCCGTTAGGGAAAATTATGTTTTTTTTTCATCTTTGATCCTCCTTGACTATTTAATTAAATTGAAAACTCCTTTTATAAGTAGCATATATAATATGTATTGTATACTTGAATAGTATATACGAATATATATATATATATATATATATATATATGTATATGTATATGTATATGTATATGTATATGTATATGTATATGTATATGTATATACTATTCAAATATACAATACATATATATTATATATAAGTTTAAGCATATATATGTATGTATGCAGGTATGAATATATGTAGATAATATTATTTACATTCATATGTTGTATATGCAAACAAGATAAATGAAATATATATATATATATATATATATATATAATATTTAAATTGGTTTTAGAAGCCATGATAAGTGGCTAATATGCCACACATATACAAGGTATAGGGAATATATAATTAATAATATCTAGTGGTCGCCCAACATAGGCGCCACCATATGCTATTAACAACTCATTGTTAAAGCCACATAGTGGTTGAACGTTGCTTTTCTTAAGCTATTTAAAAAACCACATGAAGGTGGTGACACAGAGGATATTATTCATGTGCTCCCATTACTGAGCAGCCCACGACTTGGGCATTTGTGAAGGAAGCAAGTTCGAATGGAATTTGACTACCTATCGTGCCATATAATGAGACTTTTTCTACAATATTAAACTAAAAAGAAACAAAGTATTAATTCACCAAGCTAGCTGTGACAACTAGAAGGTGAAGTCAATTTGGTTTTGATTTTTTTCAACTAAAAATTGCCTCATTTGTATCTACATTCTTATGAGGAGGGTTGTGAATTTCTTGTGACTGAGTCAAATGCCAGTCGTAGGCATTCAAAAGTGCATAGTCAACTAGATTTGAGGAACTTATCCTCACACTTGGCAGAGTTTTTAAATCATGGCAACCTACGAGCTATTTGAGCTTCCTAATATTAACTATATTCTATCTTTAGAAAATTGGTTTGAGCATAAATATGTAGCAGTTTCTCATTGTTCAAGTTGTTCATCATTTTTACAATCCTTGGGAGAGCTATATATTATGAGTTTTGAGGAAAGTCTTAGCATAGCAAGAAGGGAATTGCAAACTGCATATCAATACATCGTATTAAGTGAGATTATATTGTTTGTATCAGATTTAGATTGCTTAATAGTTACAAACTAATAGTAAAATAATAAAGAAAGTGGTGCAAGGATAATGTTAAGCATTGAAGTTGATAGGACATCAGGTTCAAGGCTAAGTTAAGAGTGTAGAATTGAAGCAAGGAATACTAGAACCAAAGCCAAGTTATTTAATTCCAAGTATGATTTAAATGACTCCTTCTTTCTCTTTTAAAATTTGATAAAAACATTTTTCATTAATCTAAGTTTGCTTTCGCCATTGCTATGTACAAAGTGTGGCTATTTCAGAAAGTGTATGAATGTATGTGCGGAAATATTAGTTTATTTAAGAAAAATTCCAATTAAAAATGTAAAGATTTAATAAGAACTAGTGTAGCCAATTGGTTAGTTGAAAGTAGCTTTCTATTAAAAACATTTTTAAAATCATGTTTGATTTATGTGATACTGAGTTAATATATATTCGAGAGAGAGTTTTAGTGAATTTTTTTTTATTAATGATAAATAGGTTTTGAAGGGTTCCTAAAACCCTAAACAAAAAGGAATAGTGGTAGCAAGGATAAAGAATTGGGCTGCCCATCCAAAAAACCAAAAATAAGTTGATTACATAGACATCAGTAGACCATCAGCATGAACTAGCAGCAAAAATCACAAAACAAAAGAGCAAAACAAATGGCCATTAGAGAAGTTCCTTGAGCATCCTAGCCACTTCCAAGTCCTTGGATGCCAACCTATCATGCATCTCCATGATGTCTTCCACATCCTGCCTAGGACCATTTTGCATTTCTTAGTTTTACTTCAAGTACGTACACTCGGCCCAACACCCATGTCTGTGGTCTACATCTCCTTGTCAGCACTCTCCCCCATCTCCTTACTCACCTATTCATTGAAAAGAGCTCTACTCGTCCATTATTTTTCCTTCTCATTGAGGAAAACCAAACCTTTCACCGAGGCCTCCAATTTCTCCCTGGTGAGACTAATGATCATGTCCAATTCCTTACGCAACTACTTGTAATTATTTTCCAACAACACCATTCTCGAACCATAGTCATTCTTCAAGTTATCCAACTCATCCACCACAAAGCCGACACTAGAGTTCATCGACTTGGCCAAACTAAAAATGGAGTCCTTCTCCTTGAGACTATGAAGAGTGGAGATATTGCACCGGGCAATAGTGTCATGCTTATTGTGGAGGTCCTGCACCTCTTAAACAAGCCACATCAATAAATTAAACAAAAAAAATTCCCCTTCTTTAACCATACCCAAGGCTTGCGAAAAGTCCATGGCCCCCCAAAACAAACCTCTTCCCTAATGTGAACCAACAGAAGGATCCTCATGTTGAGAAACATTGGGATTAATCTTGGACTTGCCCTTATCCTTGGAAGCGGATGTTAACACAAGGATTTGCACCCAAAGTTAAGCTAAATAACTTATTAAATCCTGTGCACATGGGACTATTCTCAGGCTGTGGGTATCCTATGATGAGAATAGACCTCCAAGTTTTGGGCTAGTTCCCTTTGGATTTTCTTGTAAAACTAGTTTTTCTAACAGAGGTAAAGGATAGAAGGATAAAGTAAACATAAAACAGGAAAGTAAGGTGATTCACCAATTGTCAAAAATGACTTGCAACTTTGATAAACTTACAAAAAACTCAATAAAGCTATGTGATCACAACTCAGAAACTTATGTTTGCATAAATTATTCTAAAGTAAGGCTTAAACTTATGCTAAGAGTAAGGAAAACAACAATGTTTTCACAGAATCCCTAAACATGAGGCTTAAAACACAAACTGAGACCTGCACTATTACATAATATCTTATGCATTCAGTATTGAAGGAATTGATAAAATAATGAAAGGATTCAATATTTAATCATGTAAGTCACAACAATTACTAAAGAACACAGAAAATAGAGAAGGAAATAAGCTTCTTTATTGAGAAATAAGAAGTATTTGCATTACAAATCTATAGATCTCACAAGAAAATGAATTACAAAATATGAATAGTGCTCTCACAACAATCTCCAAACCAAGAACTAGAGAAAATAAGAAAGAAGAGAAGGACTTATAAAAAAGGCTCTCAAAATTCAAATTTTGGCTCCAAGAAAAATGTCTTGTCCTTCCTCTCCTCCAAACAAGGCATGCAATTGCCAACCAACTCTAGCAAGATTTGTCAAAGGTTGAACAACTTGGTGAGCCGTATGCAAATGAAAACCCCTCCAAATCAGGCTCAAAACTGAATGTAACAAGCTGTCATATGCCTCAAAACACTCCTTGATTGATCTTCAATAAAATGGAACTCAAAACTGAAGTAGAACTCCTGATTTATCTCCAACATGTTGGCAAAACTTTCTCAACCTCCTCCAAGAATAAAGCAAAGGCTTTAAATGCTCCATTTGATTCCCTTTGACTAGACTTTTGAAAATAAAGACACTTTATCTTGCATTTGAAATATCATTTAATTTAAATGATTTATATTTATCATTTAAATTAAATATTAACAAGTTTGAAATTAAATGCAAATAAAGGTTTATTTCCAATTTGACATTCATTTTGCATTTATATATCTTCCATTTGAAATGATTTATAAATATCATTCAAATAAAGATTTACATTTAAAATCAAAATGCAAAAAATAAAAGCCTCCTCATTTAAAGGTATTTTTACTTTTACATTCAAAATATTTTTTATTAAGAAGTGATTTACAAATCACTCAAAATAAAGCATTTAATTTGAATTACAATGCAAAAATAAAAAGCATTTAACTAAGTCAAATATAAAAGACTTAGAAAAAACATGACCCCAAGTGCTAATTTATTTTGAAGACTATTCAAAATAAATATAAAAGCTTAAAGCACAGCTTTTATTGAAAATGAATAAAGTTTTTTAAAAAAACTAAAGGCTCTTTCATCGAACATTCTAGGTTTTTGAAACCTAAAATGAATAAAATGCTTTCATTTTTTATTTCATCTTGTTGAAGAAACTTATGGGCGCCGCCATGTATTTGCAAACCCTAGCCACGTTTTTGCTGGTTTTTACTGTGTTTCGAGCCATTTTTTGAAGATTCTGGAAGATTTATGGCAGAAATACGAAGGTAAATAGACTTATCTTCAAATCTGGTGAATTTTCTTTGTCTTTAGAAGCTTTTGAAAGCTTAACAAGGTGTTGCCATCTACTATTTCTGATATTCTCTATGGAAATTTGTTTGTGTTGTTTTTCTTGACTTGGTCACCATGGTTTTACTCTTGGCTGAGCTTTGAAATGAGGAAATTTCACAGCTTCCTTCTTTGTAGCTGGGTAATTCTTTTTACCAGTCAAGCTTTTTATAGAAGTTCAACTTTTTTTTATTATAAAAAGCTTAAATCAAGTTCCATAAAGGTATAAAAGTAAACATATACTCTTATTTCTTCCATGTATCTGTTCTTTCAACCCTTTACATATGATGGCGCAACTCTATTAAGGTTTTTGGGTATTGTTTAAGACTTCAGCCAAGCTCATTTTACATTCCTGTGAACGCCATTGAGAGTATCTCAAAAAATTTACTCTTTTGGTTGTGGCTATGCATTTCTACATCTGGGCATTACTATTTTGTTGAATATTGAATAAAAGAATAATTATTCTTTGTCTTTGTGCATTTACCTCTCATGAGTTGGGCACAGCTATGTATCTCCTATATTGAGCTTTGAAATACTATTTCTTTTGCCATTCTTTTGTGTGGGTTATCCTTGAAATCTCATATAAGCTCAAGCAGCTTCATTTTTCTCACTTACATGGCTGCAGCCATACACATTATGAGTAACATCTCGAACTCCTCTGCAATCTTTGTGACCATTCTGGATTTGCTTCCCCCTGTTTATGATTCAAGGTGACAAAGTCCAGCTTGCTTTTCTTGTGGCTAAGACTTCTTTCTGATGGATAAATATTTTCAAAAGTATGTTCATTAGTCTCTGAAGTACAGATCAAGCATATTCACTGAATTTCCTATTAGCTACAAACAATGACCTATTCTTTTATAGTGAAAGATAAGCAAATATATATCTCCTGTAGCATTCTATTTTCTTAACCCTCCTTGATCTTTATCATTTTTTCCTTGCAACACTTGATGATCTTTTGTGAAGACATTCTCAAACATAAATTTGTTGTTCCTATGGACTGATATCACTGCGCATCATATCTCTGCAACTGCCCTATTGAATAGATAAATGCAAAGCATATATACTTCAGTTTTACTATTTCTATATTATCATACCATTGATGCTTTTCTCAAACTTGGTGCTTTGTAGAAAAAGTCTTTCCAAACCTGATACTTATAAGTAGGAGTTGGGTGAGGCTCTTTTAACATTCTGTGAAACTCCTCCATGTTGAAAGCATGCTACTGTTTATGATTCGATATGAACAAATCACTGCCTTATACCTCTGCACATTCAACACCATACTGCAAAAGATTTTTATTTAAAAAACATAAAAATAAAAAAAATAAGGCTATCCAATTTACAAAAGATTATACAAATAAAGCAAACACTTTTCAACAGAAAAAAGACATTGTTATTGCTGATTCTTCTGTGTAAGCAATGCTTATTGTATTTTTTGATGATGCCATCTTTGTTTTCTGTTTTTGAGGTTGTCTAGAACCTTTACTCAACACCATATAAACCTCATGATTTTTCACACTGCTTATAACATTTTTAATGAGCTAGGCTCCACCCTTGTGGGAGCCACATTTAACCCCACTCATTTAATGACTGATGATTAGCAAAGTTACATTTCTTATTTTTGCACATGAAACAAACAAGTTAGTAAAAACATTGGATCGACTGATTCTTTGATGATTTTTTCTTTGTATCTGCACATGACACAAACCAGTTAGTAAAAAGTGGATCATATGATAGCTTTTCTGGTGCTCTGCTTTTCTTTTTTAACTGGTGAATGATTGATAGGATGTACATTCCATTTCTATTGGTAATGTAGGGATAAGGAAGAATGTGATTTCTCATTGCTCTAACACCACTCCTCACAATTTTGTAGGTAAATCTTGGAGCTAGAGTTGACACCGATATTGAAGATGGACACGAAGTCAACACGACTGTGACGATGATTTTTCATTCCAAGAAATGACGAATTGCCTTCTCTCCTTACTCTTACGTTATTTCCAGTTGTGTAATGCATGCTTTCCTTCATTCAGCATTTGATTAGGAATCAAAATAGGCTACTCCCACGGCTTGTGTGGGATTACATAACATTTTTCTCAATAAATGAATTATTCATGGCATGCAATGGCTTCTATTATTTTTCTGAATTTATTTTGTTTGCACAATACAACAATGCAATTGCAATTGCTCTAAAACATATATTATGTAATGAAGAATGATTTTCTTGCATTATGTTCTTAAATCTGCAATGCCTTACACAAAAAAATTGCTTCAGTTGAATGGTTCAGTCTGAACATTGTTTTCTTCAATGAAATATGTTTATTTTCTGCTTTGTTGAACTGTTCAACCAGTTTAGTTTAAATTGTTGAATGATTTTGAAATCATTCTTAAACAAACCTTCATTCTGAGAACAAAAATTTTATTTGATGACTTGTAATAAAATTTTGTGTACCCCAGCAAATAATTGCTTTTATGATTACTAATTTTAAGCAAGATGCTAAAAATTGGTAACAGTCGACTCATGAGCAGAGTCGTACATATCAACAACGCTATTCACCTTACCAGCAGAGGGGTCCCACCCTCACCATCATAAACCAGGTTCAAATTCCCCAAATTCTCCATCTCACCACTCTGAATATCCTCAAAGGCCTCCAAAAGCTTATCCACCAAATCCTTAGATCACAAACCTTGACTCTTAGCCTTCTTTCCACTGCAAAGCACCTCCTCTACAACATCCTCATAGACCTCCTTAATTTTGTGCTTTACTCACGAGAGGGAGGGTTTAGCCTTAGAAGAAGAGGGTTTCTTCCCACTAGTCTAGGGCATATAGTCTAAGTCAGTACTATACCCATCAGACCACACCTCCAAATCCACCTCAATTTTCATCCTCTCACTCTCAAAGGCCTCCTTGACCCACATTTCCCACTCCCCTTCCACTTCTTTTTCGAAAACAGGGGAATGAGGAGCTTCAACAATACAGTTTTCTTTAATAAAATAAACTATGAGCAACATCAAACCCTCATGCAGAAAAGGATTTCTAGGGTTCTTCCTGAAATTTGCAATTCCCTCCTCCAAAGAAAGCAACAGATAAAACAAGAAGGAAATAAGCTTACCGTGCTGAAAATGGTTCAGCATAACGAAGTGGTGACCATACAGTGTCGTGTATCTGTCATCCAAGGTGAAGTATCACATTAACACCATAGCCACATCCTACCATATAGGTTTAATCTTAGACCTATCATACCTACCACAATCTAGTCTAACCATTTTTGCACGCTCTCTATCCCGCAGAAAATTCTTCCTAGCCGAATACGAGAGGTTCTTATATCTATATAACTTCCTTCCTTCTATCGACATCCTAGTCACCTCTGCAATGAAATCTTCATTAATCGTGGTATCCCTACCAAACATGCTTAGAACGCGACCATTTTGGGCATCAACAAAGTCTTTGGAGACACTAGACTTAAAGCCATGCAACCTTTCCATAAAAGGGGTCACCCCTCCCTTCTGCAGGATAGCCTAAACATTGGCATTAGCCTTGAAGTCATCACAAGAAAGTGGTTCCATTCTGCACCTATCCCCACCCATCATCGAAAAATTTGCAATTGCAGAGAGAAACCACACACATATGTGAATAAACATCGGCATTAGCCTTGAAGTCAGATGGAAATGAACACCCAAAAAGTGTGTGTGTCTGCTAGGTGTGGTACTATGAACAATAATTGAAAGTAGGCTCATGCAACTCATACTTGAATTCCCACAAATTCCAATAATCATCACATGTGTGGAGTGTCTAATCAGCTAGATATAACCATGATAACCATGCACGCCTTAAGTTGAGGAGATGACAAATGCCAACGTACTAAGATTTGTCATTATGGAGCAGATTAATTAACTCAAAGGGCAGGACATCATTTGTATCCCAATGCCTTGCAGATGTCACCCCAAGATTTTCCACCCAATCAACCACCTGATTCGCCTCTCTAAAAGCAGGAGAAATATATATTTTATCAAAAATCTGAATCAAAGCAAGGGCATCCAAAATGAAGTTTTCAATAGTCCATTAAGGGGGAGAACCCTTCCTAAGACAATTAACAATATTAAGGGAGTCCCCTTCGATCCATAGCTTTGAGATCCCTTTGTCTCTAGCCAATTTTATGCTATGGTAGGCTGTAGAGTTTCAGTGAAAAGTTAAGATTCTCCCTAAGCTGTGTTTAACCAAATGACTAGCTTAATAGACCAAAGAAGTAAAGAAAAGCAAAGTATAGGAATATGATATTTATCCCAATGAGACAATGTCTTATATATTGTTATCAAACAAGTTTACATTATATTTCAGTGAGAAGGTTTGAAACGTAATAGAAGTGAAAATATATTTGATATCTTTGAAAGTTATCATAATATGTATAGACCATGAGTCACTATTTTTATCTATTATTGGTAAATTAATCTAGAGTAGAGGAGTTTACATTCTCGACAACCTCAAGACCATAAAAATAGAAGAGTAGATTATTCGCTTGTGACTATGTAAAATACTTGAATAAGAGGTAGATGCCAAACCCAGAGTGTTACAAGTACGTAACAAGGTATTCGAGTTAGAAGAGTTAAGCCATTTGGTAGAATAATCTACACTAGTGGTGTCACCACTATTGAAAGAGATTTTGTTTAAGTTAGTTAACCTTTGGGTGAAACCAAAAGAAGAGTTAACCACAGGTCAGTATGATTTCCATGTCAAGTTAGAGGTGGGTGAGCATATGGCACCACTTAGAAATTGGATAATTATAAATATCAAAATTTTGGCCAAAAGTGTAAAAGTCATTGTTTGCACTTGTCGGTTAATTGTGCTCTAGGTTTACATAACTTTTCAATAGAGCTATGCATAGTTAGAGAATGTCTATAATTGTGTGATCATACATGTTATGTAAGATACAACACTAGATACTCATATGGCAATACTAGGGGTTACCATACCAAACTCTTCATCAAAGGACAAGGCTACTTTCAATAGGAAGGTGTGTGGGGGACCACTAGTCCGTCGTTGGAGGTAAAGTGCTTGGGTGATGCTCTCCCTCTTGCAAACAATATGCTAAGACTTATGAAATAGAAGAAGTAATCCAGATAAGAATACCTTGACCTTGTTCTCTTGTAAATTATGAAATTGTATATATGTTTATGAATTCTATTTATAAACTATATTTGAAAAGATGAGTTTCATTTGCTTGAAATTTAGTTATGTGTTTCAAGTATGCAAATGTTCTATGAGGTTCTTTATACAACATGAAAATTAAGTTATTGAAAAAGAAAAAAAATATTTCCTATTTTTTTAAAATATTGAGTTATTCACTTCATGGGTTAAAACATAGGTGAAAACTATAGAGTAAAGATTGGGCATGTTACATGTGGTATTAGAGCTACCAAGTTCAACACTTGGACCTATGAGATCATTATGCAAGCTTATTTTCAAACATTAATAGTAGCTAATATTTGGAAATTATTGTGCCAAATAGTGAGACTCAATATGTTTGATAGAAAATTTGTGACTGGAAATGAGTGTTACCTAAGGGCCAAGAAAGAATGTGAGGGTATAGTAAAGACCATAGAGGGAAACAACCATGATGAAGAGATATGGCTTGGTGATTTTGAGACTCTCAGTAGTACCATATCCCACATTAGACAAGAGAACAAGAAGATGCAAGATGCAACTAAGGCCATAGCTCATATACCACCAGCCGAGTCTAACCAACCATCTTCTCCAAAGACATGCCAACTGAATGTAGTGTTAGCACCCCATTGGTTAGGTGGGAAGGAATGGAAGTGCATCGGTGTGTGCCTTCATCTCCCAAAATCATTGTAATAGTTTCAAATAGTGAATCTAAGGGATACACTCCATTCACATGAAGAATAAGTTGTTCTATGTATGAACATGTATTAAATAAGGATGATTTGAAATCCATAGTATTATAATAAAAGAAAAGATTAAAAACTTGTGCAAATTTTGTCTCTTATGTTTTGTTGAATATTGGATGAATGTTGAATTACTTAAATGTTTGTGATTGGATGAAAAATTAGAGGTGTTATAATTGTGAAATAAGCACAAAACCACGAGCCACGGGATCAAACAACAAACAAATACACCTTCCACGCAAGAGATATGCAAACAATATGTGCAATATTCTTCAACAAGAAAAAGCTACAGAAGTAAGAGACTCTCAAGAAGATATGAAAGCTCAAGATATTCTCCACGAGTAATTACAATGAGGGTTGATTGCTTATAAGAGCAAAGCCCTAAATGAGAAAGGGATTAGATCATGACAAGTGTCAACATCACATGAGATGTGACATAATAATTTAATATTAACTCAATTAATAAAGCAATCCTAAGTTTAGCTTAAGTGTATGAGAATAAATTAGACTAATAATCAATTAAATATTAATTAATGATTAGCTAATGTATGATTACTCTAACACCACCCCTTAAGATGAACTTAGGGAGTAGCTAAAAACCCTAAAAAAGAATGCATGATGGGTCTCGACAAACAAGGCCAAATAAGGTACCCATGTACAAATAGAAGATCTCTATAATGTAGAGAAATAGAGAAAACCTCATGAGAAAAAATCTACTCCAAAAAGAGATGAAAGCCAAGTGAAAGACTGGAGAAGCCTCCAAACAAGAATTTTTTTTCCCAAAAGATAGGAACAAAGGATGAGCAAAAGAACACCATTGAAGCATGAAGAAGCTGCAAACACTATCATAGAATGACTACTGAAATGCTGAAGAACCTCCACTGAAACATATGATGATCAAGATCAAGAAGACAAGAATCTATATGATGAATGAACTTCAAATGGCAAAACATAAATAACTCAAAGATATATATGGCACAAGTACCAATAGTCTGAAGAACTAATCAGTGAAAAATGGAAGGTCGCCTCCAGAAATAGGAATGCAAGAGTGTCCATATGGTAAGTGCTCCATCTCACTGAAATGCATGGGTAACCAGCTGTTGCATCCACCTAGTACATAGGAAAAAATAATGTATACATATCTCACTCCAATGTGAAACCAAGGAAGCATTAGCACCAACTGTAGAAACCCCCCCATAATGTTGACAAGGGAGAGGTATGTGGGGCAGGAGCACCTCCTGGATTTCATGCCTCCATGAGGCAATCATTAGTTCTTGGATTAATTTAGGTGATTTGGTGTTGTAATAAGTTCCAATGGACCATTTCAAACATGTTTTGAGTCCTAGTTTGGTCATAGGGTCCTAGTTTATCTTGTTGGTGTCACATTGTCACATTTTTGTCATATTTGCAAAAAGTTGCAAAATTGCATGTAAAAGGATATGAAGGGTAAAATTCATATGAAAAGGTCTATGTTTGAGGTTTTAAGTTCATATTAGACCATTTTCAATGTAATTTGAGTTCTAGGAGGGTTAATGTGTCAAAAAGTACAAATCTTGCAAAATTGCTAAAGTGTAAAAATGGCAAAAAGTCAAAATATGGAAGTTAAAGGGTCAAAAATCATGTAGAGGTTGTTGAATTGGTTGTAGGAAGTTGAAAAAAATGTTAAAAGTCATAAATATCCTCTATGCATCCTTGTAAGGTGGGTGTGGAGCATTATTGAAGATCTTTGTATTGAAACATCAATAAAAAGTTCAGATTTCTCTGTTTTTCTGCAATTAATTACTCTTTATGGCCCATATTGTTGTACTTTTCTTGGGGGAAGTATTTTGGTTTGGTGCTAATGTGAATATAGTTTCTTATTCATTTTTAATTCTTATTTTTCATTAAGAAATAAGGTTTTTATTAAAGTTTTTCTCTAGGTGGGTTAAACCCTCATTTAGGGTAAACAGTGTTGAACAAATTTGCATAACTCCTTTTCTAACTGATGAAATCTCCTCAAAATTGTTGTGTAAGAATTTTTTGATGTGTTTTAAAAGATCACCAAGTTTCAAGGTTCAAGGATAAATTTTTGGGCAAAACTTATGATGCCCTAGGTCTACAAATTAAGGAAAATCTGGCAAAAACTAGTGAACAATGGAGTTCTTTTGCGTTTTGCACGTGGTTTTAAGTCCTTCTTAAGTTATTTTTGTTTTGTAAAGGTGTTTGGGATTATTTGAATCCATTTCAAGATTGGTATTGGTATATTTATAAGTTTTTGGAGTCCTTTCATTGACTATCCTGTATTGATAGAGTTAACACAGTCCTAGTTAAGACAGAGTTTGCATGATTTGTTATCTTTTGTCATGAAGGGAAATGAAAAGATTTGAAGAGTGTTTATTTGATAAGTTTTGCATACCTTAGAGCCAAATCAAGTGACCAAGAGATTCTTTATGGTTGAAAGGTTGAATGATTTAAGGAAGCCTATTTGGACCAGTTAAGGATAGTCCACTTTTTGAAGGTTCTTATAAGGGATTGATTTTGGGTATAAGTAATTCAAATTGTGTTTGTATCTAGATTTTAATCTTATTAGATGCTTAATCAAGTTCATTATTCCTAAATTACAAGTTGGATTCCTTGGAGGCCTAATCCATTTATGGGGTTTTTGTGAGTAGTTGGGAAATCAGTTCAAGAACCAAGTGGTGAATTTTTTAGCAAACCTATTGTTTGCCTCCTTACTTACATCAGTATTTCAAGTACACTGAAATAGAATTCCTAAATGTAGTTCATGATAAAGAACCAAGAACATTTGAATGTGTAGACATGAAATTACAAGCAGATATAAAGGGTGTGCAAACCAAGGCACACACACATGAGAAAGGTATGAAGGAAAAACAAAGGAAAACATCAACCCCCATGGCACTTTATATCATAGTGAAAGTACAATAAGGCACAAAGTGATGTGCAATATCCCATAATACAGGTTCAATACAAAGGCATTTTATCTCAGTGCGTTTACAAATGATAAAAACATACAATGTGAGCCCATAAGGTCCAAAAAAGGACAACATCAAGAAGAAGGATTTTTGGAAAACTCAAAAAGAAAATTTGGAAACCACTTGCACAATTGCAAAGATCTTGGAACTAGCTTTCCGACAATATATCGTTTTCCCATTTTTGACATCGTATGCAAAAGTTACGCTGAAAAAACATAAGGCAACTCTAGAAAAGAAGATCTGAATTTGACTGGAAATAATAGGGACTTGAGAAAAAATCTCCAAAAAATACCTAGACCACTAGAAAGTACTCTGATTCCTCTTTCCGATGATATCTCGATTGCCTGATTTCAACATCGTGGGCAAAAGTTATGGCCTCTAGAAGAAAATTGCCCTTAAAGGGCAAAATACACAGTCATTGCATTAAATTTGACGTCCAAACGACTGTGACAGCATAACACTAGGCCTAAAATTGATGGCCAAATGGTCATCGCCACATTTGCGCAATTTGGCTTCTTTTTTTTTAAATTGTTTTAAAAAAAACAATAAAAAAAATTACATTTAATAATTAATAAAAAAGATTGGGTGGGGGCCCCGAGGGTGCGCCACCGCCTGCCACTATAGGGGGTGGTACCCCCGGGTACCTCCCCACGTAGGGGCAAGGCCCGAGGGCCTACCACCCTGCTATGGCAGGGGCGGTAGGGACCCAAAGTACCCTCCCCACGTGGGGCAGGGCTTGAGGGCCTAGGGTAGGTACCTCGGTACCTTCAAAAAAAAAATTTAATAAAATTTTTACAAAATAAAAACCCTGTTGCATGCCTTTTAAAAAGGTTTTTAACAAAAAGTTTTTTTGATTTGATATTTTTTGAAAAAAAATGTTGATTTTTTAATTTTAGCTTGATTTATGTGTTGGGAGGTCGTACGGCTTCCCTGGCAAATTTTTTTTGCCTTAGATGCCAACTTCACCAAATTTGACAATTTGACAAGCAATCTTAAGGTTTTTGGGCCTTCTAAATGCAATGGTGACATTCGTTTTGGCTCAAAACGCACGAAAATTGCAGCTACCCTTCGGATCTGGAAACAACGCAACCGCTTCAAAACCTCGTAGATCTAGCGTTAGGAATCAAAATCAGGCAAAACAAAATCCAAATTTGACTTTTTTGATAGCTCTAGATCCAATGGCGAGGTCCTTTTCAGACAAAAATGCTTCAAAAAATTCCCACCTTCAAAATTTACAAAACAAGCAAATGGGATTCAGATCTGAATCCTACAACCCTTGTTGAAGAAAAAAAACCTCATAAATCGAGAAGGGGTTCTCTAAATCCATGCTTTGATATCATGTTAGAATTGTGAAACAAACACAAAACCATGATCCATAGGATCAAACAACAAACAAATACACCTTTCACGCAAGAGATATGCAAACAATATGTGCAATATTCTTCAACAAGAAAAAGCTATAGAAGCAAGAGACTCTCAAGAAGATATGAAAGCTCAAGATATTCTCCATGAGTAATTATAATGAGGGCTGAATGCTTATAAGAGGAAAGCCCTAAATGAGAAAGGGATCAGATCATGACAAGTGTCAACATCACATGAGATGTGACATAATGATCTAATATTAACTCAATTAATAAAGCAATCCTAAGTTTAGCTTAAGTGTACGAGAATAAATTAGACTAATAATCAATTAAAGATTAATTAATTATTAGATAATGTGTGATTACTCTAACAAGAGGAACTAATTGGATACTCTAAATGAAAATTCCAGGTAGAATAATTTCTTAAAGCATGGTTCATACTAGAACTAACCTTGGGGGAAGCCAAGAAGTGGGACAATCCTTGGGAAATTCTAAAGCCAAGCTAGATCAAATATTGACTATGATAAATGAGGCAAGGGAAAGGATACACAACCTTAAACAAGAGGCTAGGGGTCAAGGAAATCTTGAGCATGAGGCCCCTCAAGAAGGAGAAGATGAGAATAGGAATGACTGTACGACCCTGAGTGAGCATGGGGAAGACAAATTGGAGTCAAGAACCAAAATAGATAAAAGAAATCAATTAGCCCATGAACTTTCAAGAGATATGAAAAAGGTCACTCCTCCCAAGTTTGAAGGAGTCATGAGTGTAGATTTCGTAGAGGCATGGCTCACGAAAATGGAAAAGTACTTCAAGATAAGGAACTATTTTGAAGTAACTAAGGTTGTGTGGGGAGCATTTCAATTATCTGGAGAAGCATCCACTTCATGGATGAATAAGAAAATGGAGCTAGGTCTTAGTTCACTAAGCCTAACTTGGGATGCGTTTGTGGTGATATTCCATCAACTATGGTTTCCATAGTTATACTTCAATAAAAAAAATAATGGATTTCTAGAACTTGAGGCAGGGAGATTCAACTATCAATGAATACTGGGAAAAATTTACTCGCCTTCTAATGTACGTACCTTAGTACCAGAAGGATGAGAGGTTCTAAATCAAGAAATTCATTATAGGGCTCAATGTCCAAATCAGAGGAGAAGTGGACATTCATGGTCCTACCTCCTTGGACCATGTGTATGAGAAATCCATAAAGAAAGAACAAAAGTTAAAGTATATTTTAGCATATAGGGAGAAGAACGGAAAGAAGTTCAACTAGTAACAATCCTCCCAAATGTTTAAGAAGAAGGGTAACTGATATGACTTCAAGAAGAAAGGGATAGAGGGTTCCAAAATAATTGGAATGAGGCTAGAGGTGACCGAAGAAACACCAACAACATTAACCCCAAAAGGAGTGAAGATAACTTTGGGAAGCCTTTTGAAAGGTGAGGACCTCCAGGTGTGTTTTTCTCGTGGCAATGACCATTACGCTAACCAGTGTCTTAATAAGACACAAGGGATGCAGTCTCATAGGAATCCTTTACCATCCCAACAAGCAGCATTCCAACAGAAGGATTCATGTAGTACTGGACAATTGTCAAGCAGAGTATTAGATTACTCCAATTGAGACTCTGGGTACTTTACTTGGCATGCCAATTTCAATTTTAATAGACACTAGTGCTAATGAATATTTTATTTCTCAAAAATTAGTGAACAAGTTATCTAGAAAATTTGGTTTATGGAAAAGTCTTGGTCAATAGAATATGCAAACTAAACAAGGGCAAAGGTAGAGCAGTGTCTATTCAAGGAAAAGGTTGAACTTTCAAGTTTCTCAATGGAAGTAAACTTATATGTATCCCCCTTAGGATCGTATGATGTCATTCTAGGGTTAAATTGGTTATGGAGGCATAGGGAAAAGGTTGGCTATTATGCTAAAATAGTAGAATGCATAGATGACCTTGGGAATAAAGTGCACTTACAAGGTGTATCTATTGAAGTAAATTTAAGGCAAATATCAATCGTGCAGTTGAAGAGAGCCAAGAAAAAGGGATGTCAACTTTTTATGGTCAAAATGAAGAAGATGGGTGATTACAAAGAGTTCATCTTTCGGGATGACTTAATGTACTATGAATCTCAGAAAATCCAAGGAGTGGAAGAAGAGGAAATTATAGAACAAGAAAGGTCAAACATGGAGAAGTATCCTATATTGAGGGATTTTGAGGACATATTTCCAAATTAATTGGCTGGGTTACCTCCTAAAAGAGCTTTTACTTCTCCATAGATATAGTTCCAAGATCTGAAGCTATATCTAAGGCTCCATATAGAATGAACACAATTGATTTGATGGAGTTAAAGGCTCAACTGTAGGAATTGGTGTCAAAAGGATTGATTAGACCCAGTGTATCACCCTAGGGAGTGTCAGTTATCTTTTCCAAGAAGAAGGATAGTACACTATGCTTGTGTATAGATTATTATATGCTAAGTAATGATAAAGAATAAGTATCCATTACCATGTATCAATAATATTTCTGATCAAACGCGTGGGGTAATGATGTTTTCAAAGATCAATCTATAATCAAGTTACCATTAGTTAAGGCTTAAGGATGAAGATATCCACAAAACCACCTTTAGAATGAGATATGGACATTATGAGTTCATAGTCCTACCCTTTAGACTGATGAATGTACCAACATCATCCATCAACCTAATGAATAGTGTGTTTAGAGACTATTTTTTATTAGATTAGCAGGGGAAGGGCCTTGATCCCGTGGTTACAACCAAAATTCAAAAGAAGGAAACGAGGTGGGTAAAACAACACCACCAGTCAGCATCAAAAAATAGCATGTGCTAGTATTCTGTTGAGATAAGGTTGTGCTAGTATTCTTAGACGACATTCTAATCTATTCTAAGAATGAGGTAGAACATCTCCAACACTTGCAATTTTTTCTCCAACGTTTAAGGGAACATACACTTTATGGTAAGCTTTCAAAGTGTGCCTTCTTCCTAAAGAAAGTATAATATTTGGGTCATGTAATCTCCGCAAAGGGAATTGCAGTAGATCCATCAAAGATCAAAGTCATACTAGAGTGGCCTACACCGAAGAATGTGCACGAAGTCCATAGTTTCATGGATTTGGTTGGGTACCATATAAAGTTTGTAGCTAACTTTTCAAAAATAGCTTTTCCCATTACATCATTACAAAGGAAAGGGAAAAAGTTTGAATGGTCAAAAAAATGTCAGGAGGTGTTTGACCAATTAAAAGAGAAGTTAACTATGGCTCCAGTTCTTAAGGTACCAGATCCAGAAGGTAACTTTTTGGTCATCACCGATGCTTTAGGAGAAGGATTAGGAGGGGTTTTGATATAGGAAGTGTGAGTGATTGCCTATGAGTCTAGTAAATTAAAGGCATATGAAAAAAAATGTGTTCCACATCATCTTGAGCTAGCAATAGTTGTTCATGAATTATATTTATATGGAGACATTATTTTCTTGGAAACCATTTAAGTTAAAGATAGACCGTCATGGTATAAAATACTTGTTTACCCAACCAAATTTGAATGCTCAACAGAGGAGATGGATTGAGCTAATATCAGATTATGATTTTGAAATTAATTATATAAAGGGAAAGGAAAATTGAGTTGTTAATGCCCCGATTCGAAAGAGAAATGTCTCATCAATGATATCTATCCATTCCGATTTCAAGAATCAAGTGTTGCAAAAGTCCAAAGGAGATGAATATTATGAGCAAGTTAAACAAGCTCTCATGAATGATCCTCAAGATTCAAGGTACGATGGGTTCCATTTTGAACTAGATGGATTGCTAAGATTCAGAGGAAGGATGTATGTACCAAACTTCGAGGAGTTAAGGAATACTATGTGGAAGGAAGTTCATTCTGCACCATATTCAAGACATCTTGGAGTGACCAAGCTATTGGTTGATGTGAAACAGTTATATTTCTAGAAAGGAATGAAGAGAGATGTTGCAAGGTTTGTAGCAAGTTTTCTAGAGTGCCAGAGGGTAAAGGAAAAACATCATCACCTGACAGGACTATTATATCCTCATGAAATTCCAAAGAGAAAGTGGAAAATCATTAGTATGAATTTTGTACAAGGTCTTCCTATGTCAAGGAATAGGTATAATACTATTTTAGTAGTGGTGGACAAGCTCACCAAGGTAGCCCATTTCATACCAAGAAATTCGACAAATGGGGCACCCGTCATAGCTAACAAGTTTGTGTAGGAAGTGTTTAGGTTGCATGGTGTTCCTCAAAATATTCTCTCAAATAGGGATGCTCGTGTAACATCAAGGTTTTGGAAAACCCTATTTTCCTCACTTGGGAATCAGTTGAGCATAAGTTCAACATATCACCATGAGACAGATGGTCAAACAAAAAGGGTAAACCAAGTATTGGAGGATTTACTGAGAATGTATTACATGGATCGACAATATAAGTGGGAAGATTATCTACCATTGGTAGAATTTTCTTACAATAACTCTTATCATTTCGCTATCAAGATGGCTCCATTTAAAGTGTTATATGGAAGAAAGTGCCAAACTCCTATAAGCTAGGATACGCTAGAAGATAGGATTAGCCTTGGTCCAGAGATGCTATCAGAAATGGAGGATCTTGTTAAGTTGATAAGAAAAAGATTAGCAAAAGCAAATGTAAGGAAAAAGAGTTATGCGGATGTTAAGCATTTTCTAAGACGTTTCTCAGTAGGGAGAAGGTTTTGCTTAGATTCAAACCTCATAAGAGTTTAATTAAGTTTGGAAAGTCATCCAAATTGGCTCCACATTATGTAGATCCCTTCAAGGTCCTCAAAGAAGTCAACCCAGTCATGTACAAAATTACTTTACCATTAGCTCTTACTAGGATGCATAATGTATTTCATGTATCGTACCTTAAAAATTATATACCAGGTGATGATCATATTATTGATTGGAATGCATTATAGGTACAAGACATAGGAGTGGTAATGATTGAGCCTCTCAGAGTGCTCAACACATGCAGGCTCTGCCTGCATAATAGAGAGGTCCTTCAGTGCAAGGTCCAGTGGGACCCGTATGTAGAAGACCATGCTACGTGGGAGGATTACCATGATATTAAGCAAATATTTCCACATATTGTTCAATATTTTGAAAACTCTTAAGAGATAACTCTTCTTATTATTTTATGTTTTGATACTTTAAATCATCAATGATGATTCTTAAGGGGGAGGATATGTTACACCCTGTTATTAATTTACCAAATACTTTAACCTTTATGTGCAAATATGGTTTTAATACATGATAATGTTTGATGGTTAAATGAAATATATTTTCAATGTGATAAAACTATTTATAAATGTTTTCATGATGCTCAAGTTATATTGTGAATATGATATATATGTTATCAGCTAACTACGAACATGTTGCTCTAAGTTGGATGCAAGAAAATTTGAACCCTCTAGTGGGAGAGGGAGAGTATCACCCAGGAGAAGGGATTGGTATTGGAATGTTTGGTATTTCTATCTAAGTAGACACACACACTCACTTGTATAGGTTAATGGAGCCTCGTCAAGTCAATTTGAGCTTCATTTTGGTAAGTCTTGAACCTAAGTTGATAGGGTTTGAGCCGTTAGGTAAATTTATGTATTTTATCATCTTTGATCCTCCTTGATCATCTAATTAAATTAAATTGCAAACTCCTTTTGTAAGTAACATATATAATATTATTGTATACTTGAATAATATATATGAATATATATATATATATGAATTCTTATATGTGTATGTATATAAGTTTAAGCATATATATGTATGTATGTAGGTATGAATATATGTAGATAATAATATTTATGTATATTCATATGTATATGCAGACAAGCTAAATGAAATATATGTATATATATGTGTATAATATCATATATAAATATATTATATTTAAATTGATTTTGAATGCCATGATAAGGGTTGATATGCCACACATATACAAGGTATAGGGTAGATATAATTAAGAGTAGAGTGATTGCCCAACATAGGCGCCACCATATGTTGTTAACAACTCATTTTCAAAGCCACGTAGTGGCTGAATGTTGCACTTTTAAAGCTGTTTAAGTAGCCACATGAAGGTGGCACATGGAGGATATTATTCATGTTCTCCTACTATTGATTAGCCATGACTTGGGCAGTTCTGAAGGAAGCAAGTTTGAATGGAATTTGACTACCTATTGTGCCATATAATGAGACTTTTTCTACAACATTAAACCAAAAAACAACAAGGTATTAATTCGCCAAGCTAGTTGTGGCAATTAAAAGGTGAAGTCAATTTGGTTTTGATTTTTTCAACTAAAAATTGCATTATCTATAACTGCATTATTATGAGGAGGATTGCAAATTTCTTGTGACTGAGTCGAATGCCAGTCATGGCCATTCAAAAGTGCATAGTCTACTACCTTTGAGGAACTTATCCTCACGCCTAGCAGAGTTCATAAATCGTGGAAACCTAGGAGCAATTTAGGCTTCCTAATGTCAACTATTTTCTATCTTTAGAAAATTGGTTTGAGCATAAATATGTAGTAGCTACTCATTGTTTAGGTTGTTCATCAGTTTTGCAATCTTGGGAGAGCTACATATCATGACTTTTGAGGAAAGTATTAACATAGCAAGAAGGGAATAGAAAATTGTATATCAATACATCATAGAGTGAGATTAGATTGTTTGTATCAGATTTAGATTGATTAATAGTTGCAAAATAATAATAAAAGAATCAAGAAAGAGATGCAAGGATAGTGTTGAGTGTTGAATTTGATAGGGCAACAGGTTCAAGGTTGAGTTAAAAGTGCAAAATTGAAGCAAGGAATACTAGAATCAAAGCCAAGCTATTTAATTCTAGGTATAATTTAAATGATTTCTTTCTCTTTTAAAACCTGATAAAAAACTCTTTCATTAGTATGAGTTTGCTTTCACCATCGCTATGTGCAAAGTGTGGTTGTTTGAGAAATTATATGAATGAATGTGCAAAAAGCTTAGTTTATTTAAGCAAAATGCCAATTAAAAATGTAAAGAGTTAATAAGAACTAGTGTAACCAGTTGGTTAGTTTAAAGTAGTTTTCTATTAAAAACATTGTTAAAATCGTGTTTGATTTACATGATACTGAGTTAATATATATTTCAGAGAGAGTTTCAGTGAAAAGTTAAGACTCTCCCTAAGCTATGTTTAACCAAAATAACTAACTTAATAGACCAAAGAAGTAAAGAAAAGCTAAGCATGGGAATATGATATTTATCCCAGTGAGACAATGTCTTAAATATTGTTATCAAACAAGTTTACATTATATTTCAGTAAGAAGGTCTAAAATGTAATAAAAGTGAAAATATATTTGATATATTTGAAAGTTATCATAATATGTATAGACCATGAGTCACTATTTTTATCTATTATTGGTAAATTAATCTAGAGTAGAGGACTTTACATTCTCGACAACCTCAAGACCATAAAAATAGGAGAGTAGATTATTCCCTTGTGACTATGTAAAATACTTGAATAACAGGTAGATTCCAAACCCAAAGTTTTACAAGTATGTAACAGGGTATTAGAGTTAGAAGATTTAAACCTTTTGGTCGAATAATCGATCGACACTAATGGAGTCATCACTATTAAAAGAGATTTTGTTTAAGTTAGTTAACCTTTGGGTCAAACCAAAAGAAGAATTGACCATAGGTCAGTAGGATTTCCTATTGGATGTTGTGGTTGTGTTACTGATATGTGGTTATCATTGATGTCAACAGTATTAGCACTAATGCATTGAAGGTTGTATATGTCAAGGATATTGAGAAAATTGCAATAAGAAGTGTTGCAGGTTGACAATGGATTAGTAAATGTCATGAAGGTGTCTTGCTCAGTATGTTGATGATCAATCGTTGTGGACTAAAGGGTTTATTGCTAAGTGTATCTAGTTTATCCACTGAAAGTTTTAGAGGTCCACATGAATATTTAATCATGTTATGAACAGTTATGTTCTGATAGTTTTTCTATGGCTTTAGTTAGTGCTCTTGATTGAATTTGATGTGATTCTAGTAATTATAGTTGTTGTGGATGCATCTTTGTTGATTCATGATTCTTTTGGATGCTTCTAGATCATGCTCTATCCTTGTTGCACGTCCACATTGATCGGTGTGCTTGTGGTCGGTGATTTTTCTCTTGTGTGTTCGGGTTTTTATGTTCTTGGCTGACATGGTGGTTGTAGCGTGTTGTGGATCCTTGGAGATTAAAATTTGAATGTTTGGCATGCTCGAGGATATTTTTTTAAGTCTTCATTACATTGTGGTCGACAGTGTTTGATTCGCATTGAAAATTTACTTGTAAATTTGGGCCGACATTGTGTATATGTTTTATATTTCATATTTTATTTTGGCCGACGAAGTTGTTGATGTAAATCCATGTTACGGATATATAAGAATAGTTTTTTGTGTGAAGTTAAAGTGTGTGTGAGAGAGTAGAGGAAGAGAAAATGTGCGAATAGTGATCTAATCATTCAATTGTAGAGCAGAGTCTGAAGAAGTTTGAGCGAAGTGTGAAGGAGTGTTTTTGTGCTTAACCGGAATTGTAATCAAGCTTTTGTAGAAGCTATTTTCTCAGTTCATACCCTATAGATCTAATCCAAATTTTTGTAAGACAGTGTGTCTTCTTTGGGCAATGATCCCTCCTATATTTGAGTAGTGAGCTCTAGGAAGTGTTCCTAAATGCATGTGCATTCCCATTATTCTTCTTTATACTTTTAACAGGGTATACTATTGTGGACTATCATCCATCGTGGTTTTTCCCCTAACAGGGTTTCCACATAAAAAACTTGGTGTTCTTTGTGTTTCTGATGTGTTGATGGTTTATGGTTTATTGTTCATTCATCAGATATGAGACTAAGTTAAGTTAAGTTTGAAAAGTTTAAATATTTTGTGACAATTGATTCACCCCCCCTCTCAGTTATCTGTCCTTGTTTTTCCAACATTTCCAAGTCAAGTTAGAGGTGCGTGAACATAGGACACTACTTCCTTAGAAAGTGGATGATTATAAATATCAAAAGTTTGGCCAAAGTAAGTGTAAAATTCACTACTTGCACTTGTCAGTTCACTATACTCCAGGTTTACATAACTTGTCAAAACAGTCATGCATAGTTAGAGAATTTCTATAGTTGTATGATTGTACATGTTATGTAGGACACAACACTAGATACTTAGATGGAAATACTAGGGGTTCCCATACCAAATTCTTCGTCGAATGATAGGGCCACTTCTAGTACAAAGGTGTACGAGGGACCACTGGTCTATGGTTGGAGGTAAAGCACTTGGGTGATGCTCTCCCTCTTGTAGACGACATGTCGAGACTTGTCAAATAGAAGTAATCTAGATAAGGATACCCTTGTTTTCTAGTAAATTATGAAATTATATATATGTGTTCATGAATTATATTTATAAACTATATTTAAAAAGATGAGTTTCATTTAATTGAAGTTTAGTTTTATGTGAATGTTATATGAAGTTCTTTATGTAGCATGCAAATTATGTTATTGAAAAGGAAAAAAATTATTTCCTTTTTTTTTGGAAACATTGAGTTATTCACTTCATCAGTTAAACACATAACTTATGTGAAATCTATAGAGTAAAGATTGGGCATGTTACAAAATTCATTAGGTAAATCAACAACCAAGGGATGATCATCCATAAGTGTTGCCTTGAAACTAACTAATTTTTAAAAACTTACCCCTTAATTTATTTTATGTCTACATATTCAATACCAAACTCACTCAAGATCATGAACCATTTATCCATTCATCCTATAAGAGAAAATCTAGATAACATATATTTGACTTGATCAATCTTAGAGATAAGTAGTATTTTATGAGTGAGCATGTAATGTCTTAAGTTTTTGGGAATAAAAGACAACTAATATACATTCTTATTTGATGGTTGCTTAAGATCATGACCAAATAATCTTCGACTGATGTAATATATATCTTTGTCATGACCATCTATGTCTTGTTGTGTCAAAGTTACCCCAAGGCAACAGGTGTAGCTGATACATACAAAAGAAAAGGTTTATACATACAAGGAGATGTCAGGTATTCTTTGATTTTATCAAAATCTTGCTGAGAAGATTTATCCCATTGAAAAGTGGTATTGTTTTTTAGTAGATGGGAGAACGAATGACATTTATTGGTAAGCTATGTTATAAATCTCCAAATATCCTATATCTTTCCTTGTAAAATAAAAAGGTTTTTCAAAATTTTACAAGGTGGAATTTTCATGATAGTTGCAACCTTAACAATATCTAATTCAATACCCCATGGAGAGACTATATATCCTTAGATTTTTACAAATGTTACACAAAAAAACACGTCTCTTGGGATTTAGTCAAACATTAAATTTTATCAAATAGTCAAATATGTGCTCAAACACTTGTGGATGTTCTTCTCTTATTTTTATTCCCAAAAGGTCATCAACATCGTCTTCGACAATGCCATGGAGCACATCATGAAAAATGGGCATTCATGGCTCTTTGATAGGTAGATCTATCATTCTTTATTTCAAAAGAAATTATTTGATAGAAAAAGATACCCCAAGGCACTATGAATGTAATTTTATATTGACATTTAGGAGCTATACAAATTTAATTATATGCACAAAAAACCATCCATGAATGACAAAATTTGATGTCATATTGTAAGATCAATAATGATATCAAGTTGGGAAGAGGATAATCATTTTTAGGATATGCCTTATTTAGATATCTAAAATCGTTATAAACACATATTCCTTTGAGTTTTTTTTGTCAAGCACTACATTGGAGATTCACTTAGGATAATCAATGAATGCATGAAGATAACATCTAACATATTTTTTATTTCTTCTTTAACTAGTAGTGAAATCTCAAGATGCATCTTACATAGTTTTTACCTTACTAGCTTAACATCAGGACGAACTACCAAATGATGAACCACAAGAGAAGGGACCGAACCAGGCATGTCAACATAAAGCCAAGTAAAGATATTTGATGTTTTTTGTAGGATTGCTAGAATGTTTTTCTTTTGAAGGTGTTAATGAAGAAACTACATATGTGATTTTAGATTATCCTATGTTCCAAATTTTTTTTCTCTTGACTTTTCAATTAACATTGAAGAATGTTTTTGTCGAGATGTTAGGGGAAGGTTGAGTAGCACAACAAGGGCTTCAACGATTACATTATTATCCATTTTAACCTAGTTGACATTGAATGCATCAATACCTCAATGGTGCCACGGATAACATTCCTATACATTCTCAAGCTTTTCTCTTTCGCATCATATGTTCCCCTAAATTTTGACACCATAATTTTTGAATTTCCATGTGCTCTAATGCTTTTGATCCCATACTTGGAAGCCACATTCAATAAAATAAATAGAGCTTCGTATTTTTCCATGTTATTGGTGTATTCAAATTTTAATTTGAAAGCAAACATATAATTTTTTCCCTTTGGGGACACTAATACAATGCATTCATCGTTACCTTCTCTTAAACATGCACATTAAAGTTCATGTTCCAAATGCCATTATTTATAGGATACTAAGGTAGTGGAATTAAATTAAGATCAACCTGTTTCTCACATTCATCATCATAGTAGCCCACAAAAAAACTAGGTTCCACATCAAAGTAGCAAACATGATTCTTTGCCTCACTTGAATTCTCTACAAGAGTGAGAATCTTCTTCTCTTTATACAACTATAATTATTTGTCATGTAATGGTATATAGTATCATAGAATAAATCTATTTGAATACTACCACAAATTGAGGTTGCCCATTTCCTAGACAATAGCATACCCCACTTATCTAGACAATCAACTATGATAATATCTATTGAAAAAAATTTACTTGAGTATGCAACAAGTTTCACCTCAATGTCATTCACTAGCCCAATTAAATTCACTTCATGAGAATCCATGGAAAATAACTTTCCATAATACTTTCAAACTTGAATGCCTAGTCAGTTCATGATTTCCAATGGCGTCACATTATTGGATGCCCTAGAATCTAAGATACAATTATGTACCAACCACCCATTTATTAGTAAAGATGTGTAAAATGGATCAAATATTTATTTATTACTTATAGATATTGTTCCCAAGTAGATCTCAGGGGATTCTTGAACATTAGCATTATTTATCTTGTCATTGGGAACAATTGCAAGTTCATGTTGCTAATGAAAAATATTAGGAGCATTGATATAAAGTAATGCTCTTTCCCTATGTCTAGGAATCTTCAACAATTCCCTAACTAACATAAATTTTTAACTGACTCAAAGCTTGAGCCATGTCAATTGGCTAGTATTCAAGTAAAGGAGTGGGGAGTGGAACTATTATAGTATTAGTATCATGGATGAAAGGAATTACCTAACCACTAGCAACAATTTACTTTAAGTCGATTACTTTTCCAACATCTTCAATTGCTTTACATCTTTGAATTGTTGCTTCATTGACCCGCTTAATTTTAGTACTATCTTCAAAAACCCTTAAATTTCCCATATTGTTGGTTGAGACATCAGTAATATTCTGTTTGGGATCATATTTCTTATGCAAGGATGCATCTGGCATATGCATCTTCTTCCTAGGCAGCTCCATTTTTGCTTTCTTATGTGTTAGCTTCTTTTTATTTTCCTTTTTTTTTATCTTTGTGGTTGGCATATCTTAGACAACCTCATCTCCAATTTGATTTATGGCACCTACTTTCCTATTTCTTAGTTATTAATCACTTTATACCTACATGAAAGCAACTTCATTGATAGCTTTAATATCTTTTCTGAATGATTTTTCTCTCATATACCTTTGTCTCATTTGCTCTTTGAGTGGACTAAAGTCTTCAAGTTTGGTAATTTAATTGATTACCATTGGTATCATCATAACATTTGGGTGCACCTTCATCTTCATGGAACCCTTTGTCTTGTTCAAGTGTTGTAGCAACAACACACTTTGATTGATCATGAGGCAAGTAACATATGTCACACTAGAATGAATCTTGTTGAAGATTCACACGATCCTTCCTCAAGGGATTAGGGGTGTGTTTCTCTTGGTAATCTTGGTTTTTTTATTGTAAATAGTGTCTCTATCCATATATATAGGATAGCACCTTTCTATGATTGAGCTATTCACACATAGCTTAAGTTTACTTAGGTTTCTTTTATTTTTGTCTCACTTCATACGGTTGAGACGTGTCCTCATGAATTGAGACACCTATTGACACTTGCTCACACACTTGTCAAGTAAGCTCACAAGTGTCCCACCTTTGGAGGGGTATTCAAATTTTCACTCCTACCTTCTCAACTCCTCATCCTTGCCTATATATGCAAGGCTTGATCATTTTATTTACACTCTTCATTTTATATTTGATAGGCATACTATTGTGCATATTTTATTCACTTGTGGAAGTTGTTTCATGCTCTTTGATCTTGGTATTCTCCAACATGGTATTAGAGCCATGAGAGCACATTCATTCCTGCATTGAGGTGACTCACTCATATAGCACTATCATTGCATCCAGAAAGCTCTAGAAAAATAAATCCTTTCATTTTGTCAATTTCAATCATTTTCAAATTTTGCAATTGTTTGGGCCTTTGTGCCTATTTTATGAAAACTTGTAAGAAATAATTTTTTTAGTAGAGGGACAATTTGACCCTCTTCCCATTTTTCCATTGGGTAGAAAAATGCATTTTGCAAAAAATTGGCCTATTCCATGTATTTTGGCCTATTTTGACCTGTTTACGGGTTAAATTATGTTCATATTTTCAATTGTGGAAGGTTATCAAATTCAAACTCTCTAATCTTGGTATTCTCCAACATGATATCAAAGCTAGAGCTATTGTCTTGTAGATCATGCAAGGTTGATCCAAATTGGAAGAGTTCTAAGGAAACATAAGAGGAGTCGAAGTTTTGAAGCTTTGAAGAAAGGTCAATCTATAAGCACTGAACAAGATGTCATATGATCTGAAATTTTTTAGGCGTCATTTCTCTCATTTCAGTCACATACATAATAACCTTATCTATCGACTTCTCCAACGCTCTAATATCTCTGCAAAATTTCAATCATCCATTCTAAGTTGTTGAGGGTGAGTGGGTAGGACCTATTGTGCATGTTTTGCACACAAACCCCACCGAAGGCAAGGACCCCCCTTTTTTTTGCTTTTTCCTTGCTCCTACTAGCTTGGTCCCTTCTTAGTTTCTTCACTTTTTCCTTCATTTTTTGAATTTGGGGACAAGTTGCCTAGGTATTTGGAATGTTTCCATGATGCCTAAGTGAACTGCCAAGGTTTCGTTGAGTTTTAAGAAGTTACAGAAATTTCATTGCGGGTTGTCGTCCACAGGGTTTTGTGTGTGGGTTGGCGTCCGCAGGTTTTTATGTGCGAGTTGTCATCCATGGGTTTTCGTGTGCGGGTCGTTGTCTGTGGGTTTCCATGTGTGGGTGGTCGTCCATGGGTTTCCGTGTGCAATTTTGTGTGCGTGGAATGTCATTTTTTATTGTCCTCTGACCCTACAGCTTCCTCCTTCCAAATTTTCATATTTCAAAAGAAGGGTACAAACTTTAAATTTTTCAACATCTAGGGCCCTTAAAATGCATGTCTCCATAATCCTAAAGGGGTTTGAGCTAAATTTGCTAAGTGTTTAGGCATTGCAGAAATTTCACTGTGAGTTGTTGTCTGCGAGTCCATCTACAAGTTTCTGTGTGCAGAAGTCCATCTGTGGGTTTCCGTGTGTGGAAGTCTATCCATGGGTTTCTATGTGCAGAAGTTCATCCGTGGGTTTCTGTGTGCGGAAGTTCATCTATGGGTTTCCGTGTGCGGAAGTCTATCCGTGAGTTTTCGTGTGCGAAATGTCATTTTTAACGGCGCCAAACCCTATGGCTTATGCGTTCCAAATTTCCATATTTTTCAAAAGGGGTCAAATCATTGGGAAATAGGTCTAGGCACCCTTCTAATGCATCTTTCATGTGCTTAATTTGAAAAAACTCAAAATTGCTAAGTGTTGTGGCTTTGAGGAAGTTTCCATGTGGTTGGTCATCATTTCACCATTGTTCTTTGATGACAAATCTCACATGTCCTCTTGTCATGCAGACCCTGATCCCGCCTTCGTCATTGTCAATCCCAAAACATGCAAGTCACTGGCGTTTGAGCAAATCACTCTGGTGGATCCGCCCATGCGGGCTATCGTGGTTGAAAGTCTGCCTTGTTAAAATCATTCCTTCACAATGAGTGCTTAGCACCCCTCCATTGCCCGGAACCAACATTGCTCGACTTCGACGTCCGCAACCTCCAACTTCGAAAGAAAATGAACTCATGAAGGAAATTTACCATCCACCCCAAAGCATCAACGTCCTTCCACCCCACGGTGCCCACATCCTTCAAACCTACAATTACACTAAAGCCTAATCTTCTAGCCTCGAGTGCCTCATAGCCAATTTTTGCACATGCCTAATCATTCCATGGGAGATTTTCTCATCAATCAAACCATGTGGAAACTTCCACGTGGGTGGCTATTTGTGGGATTCCGTGATCCCGACATCGTTCTGCCTCGGCTTTCTCCTAATGGCTTCCACCTAGGGGAAACCCACACCCCTGAGCCCACATTTGCTTAAATGACCCAAGCAAGCTCCAAATGTTTAACAATGATGAATGTCGTGGTCTTCTAAGGGTATGCAAATGGATCTAACTGTGAATTTGTAGGATTTAACTGACATTTTCCCTGTTGATATATCAATGCACTTACTGCACTTCGTGTGTGTAGGATTTATGGATTCTAATGAGGGAATAATCAAGGAAGCCGGTGAGAAAGAGTGACAAAGGAAATAATCTTGCAAGGACTCCAAGAGGAAAGGAAGAAAAGGAACAAATGAAGTGTTAATTCCACAGGGTGGAGTGCACCTCCAAGCTCACCTACACCTAGGACATAATCTTAGACACAGACCTTGGGCACATGAACATTGATGAATTCAAGCAGAGCGTGATGGTCAACCCTACTACAGAAGATGTTGCGTCATAAAGGATCACATATGAAATATGCCAATGAAGATATAAGGTTACCAAAATGGAGGATATTCTTATCCATGAATGCATGCCAAAGAAGTCAACATTGAAGAATTAGGGAGCTATCCACCAGAATCAAGAGCAAGAGGAAGTTGTTTTATACAAATGATGATGGTAAAGAGCTATCCACCAGGATTAGGAGCAACATATCTACTTCTCAATGACACAAATTTTTAATTGGATTTACTTGATTGAATGAAGAAATGTTGCAAACACATCAACAAAAAGGTAGATTTCAACAGTTTTTAGCTACAGTAGAGAAGGTAGCTAAAAGACAAAACAACTACAGTAGCTACAGGAAAAAAATAGACTACAAGACAAAATAGGGAAAAAGACAAAAGTCTATTTTTATATTGTGAAATATTGGGGGTAGGTGAAACCCTAAGTTGTATTGAATCTGGGCCACTCATTGCAAATTAATCCTGGCCATTCATTTCACTTTTGGAAAACTATAAATAGGGGCTTGCTCCTCATTTGTAAGGTGGTGGTTAATTGTTGTAAGAGGAAATTTGTAGCAATAGAAGGGAGCATTGCATTATTTTTGGTATTATCTTTGAGCTTTCTCATTTTGCATGCATGATTCAACCTCCATGTTAGTTTTAGTTTGTTGGTTTCTTGAATGTCTTTAATGGTGGTTGTTGTTACAGTATTGGATGCACTTTCGACTCATGCTTTTTGTGGTTTATTGATGATGAATCACTTTGTAAAGCTAGTATGAGCTAATTCATATGCTGCACTTTAGTTCAATTGTATGTTCATGAGGTGAATTCACAATCTAAAAAATTTGCAAGCCTTAGAAGATTGCACTGGTTTTGTGTAGCTGTAGGTTTCTCTTGGTCAAGCAAAACTTAGCTTATGGGATTCTGTCTACTATAGCATCCTCCATTTTTACTGTTCATTCATAGCTTAGATTTAGAATAGCTCTCTTAACCCTTTCTCTTTTGCTATTTCTTTTAACTCTTTGTTAGAGTAGGACTCCAAGCACCATCACAATGTTAAATTTGGTGATTGAACTGATTTTTAGCTTGCTACTCTGAGTGGGCAGCCATTGTTCATTCATTTGCAGACCCAACTTCCCATGCTTTGTAAACCATAAAAGCCTTCTTGTGATTACCAGCAAATCACATCAACCAATTGAACTATTCCAAGCATTGTCATGACCTGACACCCGAGAGACCTTGGGGTGATTTTCTAAAACTAAGTTGCAGAAAATTGCCTTTCAAGAGAGGTAGCATACTTGTGTGTTGTCTGTGTTGAGAAGGTGCAAAAACACCCATCAACAGAACTAGTGCTAGAAGGAGGTCATGGATGAGCTCAAGGATACAAAGTTGGAAGTTGAATGCACCTTCAAGTAAAATATGAGATAGATAGATCTCATCATAAACATAAAATTTTAAATCAGAAAATTGGAAGACAAGCAACAAGTCTGAGCTGAGACAGAGTAGCAATTGCAAGTCAACATCACTCAGCTACAAGAAGATTTCAGTGAGAGATTGAATAAGCCATTGCAACACTTTGCATTGTCAAATAAATGCAAAATTCATGACACTCGCAAACATAATGAAATGGAATGCTTAACATTCTTGGGCAGAATTGACATGGTTTTGCAAGGAGAAATCCCTTTATGGGAAATATACAAACCCTTATCTCTTCTAGATCTAGAAAAAGAACTTGTTGATATTGTAGCCAAGGCATTTGAAGATTTGATCCAAGAATAGCTGAGCAATGAGGATGAGCTAAGATTAGAAGAAGTATTGATGTTTGGGTGGTGCAGGGTTTGTAATGCACCTCACTAGGAATTCACCTACCATTCATGCACAAACATCATTGATCAAGCTAGGAGCTATTCAGAGTAGATGGAGCAACCAACTCCCAACAAAGAACAATCATCCACTCAAGTAGAAAAGCAGTTAGCAGTTGAAAGGCAACACATTGAGACTAAATCAAGAAATTCTATAGAAGTAAGTGTTGGGACAACTAACACAGAGGTTGAGAATCAAAAGGAAGAGGTTGAAATCCTTGAGACAGTAGAGATCCCTAATGAAATTTTATGTGAGATGCAATTAGAAGACCCCTCCTCAATGGATGAAGGGAGTCAGGCCTCTAAAGAGGAAGATCTAGAGGAGTGGGAACAACTACAAGTGGAGGTTGTCCACCACCGAATTTCCTCCCTAGGTGTTGATGAAGATCTAATGGTGGAAAGATATAATGAACTTGTCTCAAGACTCATGAGGGATTGGTCAGAGCTAAGACACCAAGTATTTTGGAGGTTTTGTTGCTACCAAGCTGGTGTAGGCTCCATGATTTGGCACATTCAGAGTTCACGTGTGAGTTATGTCAAGAGGCCATCAAGCAGGTTAAAGAACAAGTGGAGCAACCAAGTGCATAGCCTCCTGTAGTTGCTTCAAGAATTGAACCAGAAGTCCAAGAACTAGAACCAAGTGATAACTTGGTTGAGTGTAGCCCACAAGAAGGTGTTGGGACAACAACAGAAGGAGAACAACACAGTCTTGAACCTCCAAATGATGAAGCATATCAACTAGGAGAGTTGTCCAGCAATCACTGAGAGTCTTCCCCTCTTGTAAAGAATTTACACATGATTGATGATAGACTTTAGGAGGAACTCTCACAGGGAAATGACATGCCATACCCTAATCCCCTTGATCATCCAGTGTCACTTGTTGATTTCTTCCCACTTGGAATAGTGCCACGAAGGTATAGTGACACTAAGGAAGAGTACATTTCAGAAGATGGTAGTGATGTAGATATATCACCTGAACCTCCAGATGGCGAAGCATTAGAGCTCTCAAATTGGGAAAGGGACTCTGTTTTTGTCTACAACGATGGTGAACAAGAGGAAACAAGTAAATATCCTGGCGAGCCATAGGAATTGCAAAGAGAAGAATACCAAAGCAAGGATGTCTTGGTGGCTGCCCACAAAGGTGATATACCCTACCAACTACAGGCTACAATCGGGAATCTTTCCTATTTGTCCACTATTGATCCTTCTACACATTCTAAGAGTTGTAACAGGACATATTTTTCCATATCATGTTTTTATGGCATGAGGCACTATCAAATTAAAGTCAACATGAGGAAAATGGAATGGGACAGTGTACGGCGCGCCTTTTGAGGACAAAGATCAAGTGGAGCCATGGACTATGGAGGATCAACGAGATGAAGTGTATATCCTTGAGGAATAGTTGATGGAGGTTACAGGTCCCATTGGGAGCTTAGAAGAGAATCGTAAGGTATTTGGGATGCTACACCACCAGCTACATCTTCTAGAAGTTGTCAATGCATGGTTCGATCATGCCACACCCACTCTGGATCGTCAAATATTGCTCCCATCGCACGACGACATCTAGGTTTTATCTTTCCATGCTCTTATGGATGATGATGCTTATCATTTTGGTTATGGGAATGAGGGAACACGAACTTGTTTGTGGATTGACCATGGGCTTCACGAGTCACCTCAACTCTTGGTTTTTTTTTATCTTGTTATTGAATTTGAGTGTTGCAATATGGAGCTTTATTTTGCTAAATATAAAGATGAATTTTAACTGCTTAGGACTATAATGATCCCCTATTGCTTGTGCATGCATTTTGAGGTCTTACAAGCACAAGTATCAGTCTGCTTTGTCTGAACTTGGTTCTTTGTAAATCTCTTTGTACATAATTTGGTTTGAGTAGTATAGGTTTCGTGTCTATAGCTCGCTTTCCTGCTTTCATTAGGTTAGTTGGTTTGCTTTAGAGTAGTTCCCTTTGCTATTTTCTTTTGCTTTCCTGCTTTGGTTAGTGTAGGTGTTTCCTTTCAATCTCCTTTAGCTTACTCCTCACTTCTGCTTTGCTTCTTTGTGGGGTCCCTCGGCTTGTTGTTGGGCATGTTTGCTAGTGCAACAACCATTTCATTACCTGGGGTTGTTCCAAGTATTTCTTCGATAAAATTTAATCAAGTTTTTCAGAGTAGATGGTCAAGATCTTTTGTTAGTGTCAAGTGACCTGGATGTTTGGCTAAAAGGGGATGAGTTATTAGTTCGATCAGATTCGGATGTATTCTAAAATCTTACATCTCACACACTTTAAGGAATCCTGAGGTCATTGTAGGCTCCTTTTTGAAGTCCAATTAAGTGAAAAATTATAAAATTTTGCTTCAGCACCATTGTGATTCTCAGCCTTGAGTGCAAGCTTCACTGCTTATGGGTTGAAATGAAAAGAAGAGAAAAGAAAAAATCAAAAGAAATGAAAAAAGAGAGAAAAAGAAAAAGAAAAATAGTGAAAATCAAAAGAGAAAATTCAACTTTTAGGAGGATCCGGATAAATCTACTGGAGCTATGGACGCATGGCTGGTAGTAGAGCAATGTTTGGGAGAATCACAATGACAACCTCTTCGGGGCTATGGACACCTAACTAGCAGTGAGGCAATCTCCCGAATGCTTTTGAAGTTAGAATAAACCACATAGCTTTACTTGATGGAGCTAAGGTTCCTATAGTGGTTGAAGGATGGGAATGAATAAATTTTCACACACTTGGATTTTTAGCATACTGAAGGTTGGGTTAACTAGTGGTTTTGATCCTTTGGTCGAGTGTTTGGTTTGTTTGTCCTAGCATGAGGGTTGGAACCAAAGATTTTGGGTTCGTGATTCCAATTTGTCATCAAAATGCTCTGGAGTATTTCCCCAGCCGAGTCACCATTTATTGTACATGTTTTGCACACACGCCCTACCAAAGGCAAGGACCCCCCTTTTTTTTGCTTTTGCCTGGCTCCTGCTGGCTTGCTCTCTTCTCGCTTGCTTTGCTTTTTCCTTCATTTTTTGACTTTTGGGACAAGTTGCCTATGGATTTGGAATGTTTGCATGATGCCTAAGTGAACTATCAAGGTTTCATTGAGTTTTAAGAAGTTGCATAAATTTCATTGCAGGTTACCGTCTGTTGGTTTTCGTGTACAAGTTGTCATCTGCAATTTTCGTGTGTGGGTTTCCGTCAGCGGGTTTCTGTGTGCGGGTCATTGTTCGTAGGTTTCTGTGTGTAGGTCGTCATCCATAGGTTTTTGTGTGCGAGTCATTGTTCGTAGGTTTTCATGTGCATGTCGTCGTCTGCAGGTTTATGTGTGTGGGATGCCATCTACAGGTTTCCATGTGTGGAATGCCATTTTTTTACGGTGTCAGACCCTACAACTTCTACCTTCCAAATTTTCACATTTCAAAAGAAGGGTACAAACTTTAAATTTTTCAACATCTAGGGCCCAGAAAATGCATGTCTCCATAATCCTAAAGGGGTTTGAGCCAAATTTGCTAAGTGTTTAGACATTGTGAAAATTTCACTACGAGTTGCTATCTGCGAGTCCGTCCACGAGTTTCCATGTGCGAAAGTTTGTTCGTGGGTTCCATGTGCAAAATTCCATCTACAAGTTTCCGTGTACGAAAGTCCATCCATGGGTTTTTGTATGTGGAATGTTGTTTTTAACGGCATCAAACCCTATGGCTTCTACATTCCAAATTTCTACATTTTTTGAAAGGGGTCAAATCATTGGGAAATTAGGTCTAGGCACCCTCCTAATGCATCTTTCATGTGCTTAATTTGAGAAAACTCAAAATTTCTAAGAGTTGTGGCTTTGAGGAAGTTTCCATGCAGGTGGTCATCATTTCACCTCTGTTCTTCGATGATAAATCTCACATGTCCTCCTGCCATGCAAACCTCAAGCCCGCCTTCGCTGTTGTCAGTCCCAAAACATGCAACTCATAGGATTTTGAGCAAATCACTCTGGTGGGTCCACCCATGCGGGCCGCCACGGTCAAAATTCCACCCTATTAAATTTGTTCCTTCACAAGGAGTGCTTAGCACCCCTCCACTACCCAGAACTCGAATTGCTTGACTTCGAGGTACGCAACCTCCAACTTAGAAAGAAAATGAACTCATGAAGGAAATTTAACATGCGAGTTTTGCTATGTGGAACTCTGCATGTGAGGCACTGTTCATCCAGTGTTGTTATTTAATAGCAAAGCATCAACGTCCTTCCACCCCACGACACCCACATCCTTCAAACCTACAATTGCAATAAAGCCTAATCTTGTAGCCTCAAGTGCCTCATAGCCAATTTTTGCACGTGCCTAATCATTCCATGGGAGATTTTCTCATCAATCAAACCATGTGGAAACTTCCACACGGGTGGTTGTCTGCAAGATTTCGCAGTCTCGGCGATGTTTTGCTCTTTCTCCTAACAGCTTCCACTAAGGGGAAACCCACACCCCTGAGCCTACATTTGCATAAATGACCCAAGCAAGCTTTAGATATTTAACAATGATGAATGTTGTGATCTTCTAATGGTATACAAATGGATCTAACTATGAATTTGTAGGATTTAACTAACATTTTCCCTGTTGATATATCAATGCACTTACTGCACTCTGTGTATGCAAGATTTATGGAGTCTAATGAGGGAAGAATAAAGGAATCCTATGGGAAAGAGTGACAAAGGAAAGAAGCCTGCAAGGACTCCAAGAGGAAAGGAAGAAAAGGAACAAATGAAGTATTAATTCCATGGGGTGGAGTGCACCTCCAAGCTCACCTCCACCCAGGACACAGTCTTGGACACAAACCTTGGGCATGTGAACATTGATGAATCTAAGAAGAGGGTGATGGTCAACCCTACTACAGAAGATGTTGTGTCACAAAGGCTCACATATGAAATATTCCAATGAAGATCTAAGGTTATCAAAATGGAGGATCTTCTTATCCATGAATGCATGCCAAAGAAGTCAGGGCCAAAGAATCAGGGAGCTATCCACCAGAATCAAGAGCAAGAGGAAGTTGTTTTATACAAATGATGATGATAAAGAGTTGTCCACTGGGATTATGAGCAACATGTTTGCTTCTCAGTGACACAAATCTACAATTGGATTTACTTGATTGAATGAAGAAATGTTGGAAACACATCAACAAAAAGGTAGATTTCAACAATTTTCAGCTATAGTAGAGAAGGCAGCTAAAAGAAAAAACAACTACAGTAGCTACACGACAAAATAGACTACAAGACAAATAGGGAAAAAGACAAAAGTCTATTTTTATATTGTGAAATATTGGGGGTAGGTGAAACCCTAAGCTATATTGAATCTGGTCCACTCATTGCAAATTAATCCTGGCCATTCATTTCACTTTTGAAAAATAATAAATAGGGGTTTGCTCCTCATTTGTAAGGTGGTGATGAATTGTTGTAAGAGGCATTTTGCATCAATAAAAGGAAGCATTGCATTCTTTTGGGTGTTTTCTTTGAGCTTTCTCATTTTGTATGCATGATTCAACCTCCATGTTAGTTTTAGTTTGTTGGTTTGTTGAATGTCTTTAATGGTGGTTGTTGTTACAGTATTAGATGCACTTCCAAATCATGTTTTTTGTGGTTTATTGATGATGATCACTTTGCAAAGATATTATGAGCTAATTTGTATGCTTCACTTTAGTTAAATTGTATGTTCATGAGGTGAATGCACAATCTGAAAATCTGTAGGCGTTAGAAGATTGCATTGGTTTTGTGTAGCTGTAGGTTTCTCTTGGTCAATCAAAACTTAGCTTATGGGATTCTGTCTACTGTAGCATCCTCCATTGTTACTGTTCATTTATAGCCTAGATTTAGAATAGCTCTCTTAACCCTTTTTATTTTGCTATTTCTTTTAACTCTTTGTTAGAGTAGGATTCCAAGCACCATCACAATGTTAAATTTGGTGATTGAACCAAGTTTCAACTTGTTGCTCTGAGTGGGCAGCCACTATTCACTCATTTCCAACACCCTTGAAACTCCATTTGCAGACCCAACTTCCCATGCTCTGTAAGCCATAAAGGCCTCCTTGTGATTACCAACAAATCACATCAACCAATTGAACTATTCCAAGCATTGCCATGAGCTGACACCCGAGAGACCTTGGGGTGATTTTCTGAAACTAAGTTGTAGAAAATTTCCTTTCAAGAGAGGTAGCATACTTGTGTGCTGCCTATGTTGAGAAGATGCAAAATCACTCATCAACAAGACCTAGGGTCGCGATAGAGGCATGTGCATTTTTCATGTAGGTCGTGACTTCACATACCACTCCCATGTCATCCCTTGTTGCAAGACATGCACGTTTTGCAATTTCACCACATCAATAGCAAGGCATTGAGAATTTTGAAGCGACAAGCATTGTGGAGAAGATATAATTCCCATAATCATAGTGGTGTCTCATCTCCTTAAACATACTACTTTGCCAAGGGCACAAGAAGTGGTCCAATCCAACTTGGCCTATATAGGCCTAGTTGACTCAATTAAATATTCCATCCACCATGCTAATCCTAGTAGGACTCCTCCACGTGCAACCTCTCCATAGAGAATTCAATCCTCCTCACATTTTTCATTTTTTGTATGCTATTTTTTTTGTTACATTTGTTATTAGTTTTTAATTCAATTTGTTAACACTTATTGTAACTATCAAACCTCTAACATTAAAGGTTAGAAGCATTTCATCAAATTGCTAACATTTTATGCTAATCAACTTTTGTACCAGCTAACATTTAACTTTGATCTCTCGTGGTTAGATTTAATCATCTAGGTATATTCAAAGAGGGTAAGGGCGACTTTTCTTTTTTACATAACTTGCAAACGGAGGGGTGTTTTTTCAAGTGTGAATATTCGCCGAAAAGATGGTTTTGTTGTCAACATTTTAGCGTTGAGATGTTTTCAAAATTGTAATTTTTTAATATATTTTTAAACCTCTAAAAATCAATGTAATTTGTGTAATTTTTAATGGGGTATAACTTTCACCCCGTTTATTGAAAAAATCATACTTTTTAAAAAAAAATTATCACATTTTTGTAAGGATTCAAGATTTTTAATCAAAATTTAGTTTAGTAAATCCCATTTTTAACTATTTGTAAAAATCTCGATGAGTTATAAATAGATGATTTGGCTTCCAAACTTGACACAAGCTTATAAATCTTGTCTTGCATATTTTTTTTGTGGGGGAGATCTAGAATCAAATGTAATACACATTTGGGTGGTTTGCCAAGGCACAATTCAAGTGCCTTATTATGTTTTAATCATGGCTCCAAAAATTAATTTGTTAACACTACCTAATTTCCATACATAGAAAGTTAAAGTACAACAAGTACTTCAATTTAAGGGATTATGACAAATGATCAATGGACAAAAAATGTAGTTTAATAGATATTTTGAGTAGTTTACTTATCAAAACAATTTAGATAAAGCAATGGGTCTAATAGGTCTTCCTTTTTCCAATAATTTTTAATTTCACATTTCTAGTTGTACAACTCTTAAGAAAATGTGGGACAAATTTAAATATCTCTTTGGTAAAGTTAATAAATTTAAGATTCTACAATTGGATGTAGAAATAACAATATTGTCTCCTAATGCCTTCTCTTCTATTGAATATTTCTTGGTTCAATTTAAGTCTTTTCTTTCTAGTCTTCAGGATTATGGTAAAACAAAAACAAACAAGGAATACATGTCTTCTTGATTTTGTCAAAGCTAAAAGTTCCTTATCAAATATTTGCTTCTTCTTTCTACTTTATGATGAATGCTTTTGGATCAACACATGTAATGCCTTATTTTGAATAGTTTTGTGATAGAATCACAAGAGAGAAATCTAAAATAATCTCTATGGATGCTATCACCTCTTCAAAAAGTCAAGCATTAGATGCTCAATCATCTAAGAGAAGAAACAAACTAGGGATCAAGTTAAGGGATCAAAATCAAACTTTTCATCGAATTCATCTCCCTCATCAAAAGGGAAAATTTATAAGGATAGGCTCAAATGTACTTATTATAAGAGACTAGTACATGAAGAACACCAATGTTACAAAAAGGAAATTGATTTCTTGAATAAAATTCTTCAAAAAACTCAAATTCAATTGTCTAAGACAAGTGGTTCTTCCCTTTTTGCATCAACATCATCCACATTTTCAAAAAAGGATGAGAATAAGGGTATGACACTCATTTCTTCTGTAAACATCACATTACACAAGTGGATTCTTGATTTTGAGGCATCCCACCACACATGACTGCATCTAAGGAACTGTTTTCTATATTTGATACTTATTCATTCCCACCAATATTGATGGCAAATAACACCTATATGTCAGCTCTTGAAAAAGGATCTATTCAAATTGGAGAAGGAACATTCAATAATGTATTTTATGTACCCTATCCAATAATCTCCTTTCCATTTATTAGATTACACATAGTGTTGCAAGAAAAACAATTGAATTCACATCAAATACTGTGATCATTAGAGATTTTCAGAGTAGAGATATCATTGCCACGGGTCATGCTAATCATGACTCCAGATTGTATTCCTTTTCTTCCTTTGGTTTTTTTGACTTTGATGATGGTTTGAGAATAAATGGCATTGATACTGTTAGCATGCATAAGGAGATACAATTTGGTTATTTGAACCTTGGAGTTCTATCTTCCTCATTGGTTCCTTCACCTTACACCACATCTCCTTCATTTTTTGCTTCTTTAGTATTGAGTGTTCCTACATCGGTGGTTTCTCATGATTCAAGGCAAGAGGATATTCACAGTTGTGTTTCCACTATAGTTGAATGGGATGATTACTTACAAGGCATATCATACTTGTTTAGTGAATCCCATTTTATATAGTTTTCGGACACCTTCGGTGACAAACACATCAACATGTTATTAACCCATCTACATCTTTGGTTTATATTCTAGATTAGCCTTCACATGGAGCAATTGAGAAAATTTTAAATATTTCACTATTGTCTTTGGATATTGTGCATAATATAGACTTTTATTCTTCTCACATGGGAAGATGTCATGCACCTATCTGTAGTTCATATTCTTCCATGAGGAATAAATGTTGTTCGATATTCAAGGATCACATTTTGCATTCTTCTTCGAGCATCACTCAACACTGCAGGTTCTATGATCTTATCATGGGGGGCTTCATAGTCTCTCCTTTTTCTCTCCTATGGGGGGGACATTTCTTATACTTATGTGAAAGAAGTAGTCCTTGGGGATTCATTGTGAGTCCTTCTTCTAACTTCTTCATTTGTACATTTTATTTTATTGCATTGCATCATTTCTCTTTTGGAAAGGGGTTTTTATTTCCAACTGGTTATTTCTCCTTTACTCCACTTTATGAGATATTTGTGCATGAGTAACCAACATGGCCTAGTATCTGACACTCATCATTAGTGCATACATTACTCCCTAAGTTGCACTCAAAGGGGGGTGTAAGTGTAAATAGTTTCTTTATCCATCTAGATAGGATATCACCTTTTAAGATTGACCTATTCACACCTAGCTTAAGTTTACTTAGGTTTCTTTTCCTTTTGTATGACTTCATATGGTTGAGACACGTGTCCTCATGACCTAAGATACCTATTGACACTTGCTAACACACTTGTCAAGTGAGCTCACAAGTGTCCCACCTTTGGAGGGGTAGTGGGAGTTTCACTCCTACCTTCTCACCTCCTCATCCTTTCCTATATATACAAGGCTTGGTCATTGTATTTACACACACTTTATTTTATATTTGATAGACATACTATTGTACATATTTTATTCACTTATGGAAATTTTTTCATTCTCTTTGATCTTGTCATTCTCTAACATGCATTTCTTGGGACCACCTATTTATCATTAACTCAAAGTATTTTGGACCAATAATAATTATAAGGACTATTATGCAATCTTTGAACTTCATTGAAGTGTGTGGCAACATTGTTAGTGGACATACCTTTCTCATTCTTTGCAACCTTATGTGAGAGATCCTTCATTATCCCCATTAACTTATCTAATTTATCTTCAATAGTGAGGGGCTTACTAGAAGTTGTTGCACTTGGTTTTTGAAGCTTTACATCAACTTGTTGTCTTTATTATATTCCTTCAAATTTCTTTTGACATTGATGACCATGGCATAAGCTCTCCTCAATGATTGAGGGTTCTTGTCTCGCAAGAAATAGTCCAATTTTGAATCAAATGCTCCACAATGAAGAACAAGGCACATAGGGTCATTTGGTCTCACTTGGGGGGAACTTTCCTCATTATCATTATGAACTTGTTGTTGAAATTAACAACTAATTCCTTCACCCCTTTCCTTATAGTAGTTAGCTCATGGATTGCAAATTTTGGATTCACTCTTTCTCCAAGTTGTAGTTGGAAAACCCTCATAAACTAGTCCCATGAGTCTATATTACTATCTCAAATAATTTTATACAATTATTTCACTCTCTTCTAATGACTACACAAAGAGCTTCATCATGAAATCTTCATCTTCTATGTCATATGCATTAGTCACATCAATGAAATAACTCAAGTGATCCTCACCAGTGATAGCATTGTTACCTTCAAATTTTGACACCTTTTTCTCTAATATTAGATCAAATGAGATTAGGATAACCAATAATATCATGAAAATTTGGTTGTTTGTATCTTTCTAATCATAATGGCAGTCTCGTTGGAGTAAATATCCAAGCTTGTCTTTTGGAGTTGGCCCCAACATTTTGTCCTATATTTTGGTGTTGGGGGTTTTGATGATGTTGGTAAAAAATTTATAACTATTGATTAGGAATAGGTTGAATAACATTAATAGGTTGAACAACACTCTGAGGTTGAACAACATTCTTATATATTGATTTATTTATTAAAACTATTGAGAAAGTTGAGCTTGTCCTAATGCAATTTATGCTTTTATTTCACATTTCCTTTATCTAAGGTGGTCAATAAGATCTAGTTGTTGATCTACTTCTCTTTCCCTATGCTCACTCTTTGATTGAGCAACTTGATCAATATCATGGAACAAAGGCTTGGCTTAATGTTTAGTTCTTGGGGATGAGGTGGGAAAGTTGTTATGTTTGTTTCCCCTTAGGTTTCTTAGATATGGAGGCATATGCAAATTCATGTCTATGTTTTCTATATGAAGACTTTGAGTTGCATCTTTATTCATTTTATTATTTGTCTCTTTTCCAAATCTACCAAAATCACGCATAATGGTTCTCCTACTAGTTTTGATCAAATTATTAGTTGAATCGTCTAATGTATATTGACCATAATCTTTTGATTTATCTCTCCTATTTGAAGTACCTAATTTTTAAATAATAGGAGAATTATGTCGAGATAATACACCTAGATTTATGCCTTCCATTTCTCTCATCATCTTCTTGCATCAAAGGAAGTAGCTTCAGACATTTCTTGACCTTTGGATCATTGATCCTTTTCCATTATTTTGTCTTTTGAACTTAACTTTTGGATTTTCTTTGATAGTTGTCACTCCTTAAAAGCAGAAAATAATTAGGGTCAACAAATTTCCGATTACACTAACCAAGTATCAATACTCTCCTAGTTGCACGATGACTACCAATTAACCTAGGTCTTCAATTTGAATCTTGACTTATGTAATCCTTGGCAATGGCACCAATTTGTTGGCATAAGTTGACAAGATGCCAACCTTACCCAAATAAAATCACAGCTGTAAATTTCTTCAAGATACCAAGGTTCTCAAATACATTATTTTACTCTTTATACCCCTAGAAATGACACTAATTTTTTGGTGATCTGAGTTTTAGACCCTTAATCCCTAATGTTTGATAATCTCCTAAGTGCTAGGGGTGTCAAACCTAGGAGATCACCACAAACCTATGTTTAGGTTGGGAAAATTAGGACCAATTGTTGAGATAAGTAAGACCTTCACTTTTAGATCTGTAGGACCAAGGGGGGTTTCCCTAAGATGCTAGAATAGATATCATTGTATAAGCACAATACTTACCTTAACAAAAACCATACTAATTTGCATAGTGCACCCTATTCTAGTTGTCACTTTGTGCCTATATGTTGGTTTAGAAAATTTAAGGTTAAGCACCTTAATAAAACATATATTATGCCATATAAATTTCTAATAATGTGTTTTATGATAACCCCTTATGATGTTATACACATTCAAATAGGATTGTTGGAACACACAAATGAATAAAACTGAAAATAATGCTTAGATTGATGTATTTAAAGTGTGTTGAGGATGATTGAGAGAGAAAACTAGTAATATATCAGTGTCTTTATCCAATTGGGAAACATAGCCTTTGAATTCATACAAAAGATGCAATAATTGAAACCAAGGTGATGCATTAATCAACACACCACAAAAGATTGTGTTTTCAGAATGCACAAGAAAGTTGGGCTCTACACAAATATCTAGAAAAATATTAGATAGTTTTAGAATATTAAATGAGTCTACTTATTAATCCATGAACATACCCATACATTTCCCTTATTGTATTACAAATATACCCTATAAAAGCTTTACATGGATTTTATAGATGTCTAGTTGGAAAACTCATAAGAAACACATAAAAAATATAAATCATGCACAAGGAGACACTCAATCAAGGTTAAGTTTTTCTTTAATCACTCAATCTACAAAGGTTATAGAGGTTATTACAAATCTGAGATAAGCCCAAATTATTACAATACAAAATGACTATACCTAGAGCTAGAAACTAAAACCCTAGGGCTTCCTGTCAAATATCTTTCTTTTATTGGCTCTATAACTATTCCTATCTTCTATGAAATTATTAATCCCTTTAAAAATATGGTCACCAAGGTACATATACCCATGACAAGAAGGCGTGTTGAGGTCAACCCACAATATTGTGTCCCACTTTTTGGCCAAAGACATCGAAATCAACATTTTTCACCAAATCTTCACTTTCTGAAACATATAGCAACTAAACCATTAATAATTTAGAGATGATGTGAATTAGTGATTTATGTGGATTTGTGTGTAGATCTAATATGTATATTTAAAAGAAAAAATAGAAAAAAATTGTGAATTTTTTTATGTAACTTTTAATAACTTATTTTTTTATTGTAAACAACATTTTTAAAAAAGTGATGTTTATATCGTACCACATAACTTTTTTATAAAATGGATAAAATTATAATTTTTAAAATATAAATTTATAACATCAATATATAGTGTATGGATATTTTTTCATAATTTTTTGTTGCATATTTTTTAAAATTAATTTTTGAAGTCAAATTAATTATGATTTGGACATAGGTGGATGTCATAACACAACTTGTTTTGTATGTTTTTTTTTAAACAAGGACAACAATACCTAGGAAACACATATTTTTTAGATTTTTTTCCTCTATTTTCTATTTGTTTGCGTGTGTGAAACAAATACCTCGACTTTGGTGAAAACCTACATTCACAAGAAATAAAAAATAAATATAATAATAAAATTAAAAATATTCAAAATTATACTTTTTGGAAAGCTGATAATAAGGGCTACATACTTACAAAATATAATTTGTAAATGACTTTATTTAGTCCCAAAATGGTTTTTTTGTCAGTATTTTGATAGGTGTGAAGGAGACTCTATTTTGGGTATGATTTAAGACTAGAGGGGTTATATCTAAGGGGGTCTTATCTAACCCTGTTCAATTAAAACCTTTTAGATGGAACCTCTCAAGGCTTAAAACATTATTTAAATATATATATATATATGATTTCATGCAAAAACCAAGATGTCCTAGAAGTGGGACACACTATTATAGTAGAACCTATCGGTTGTCAGAGAGTCATGCCATGTCAAAAACCCTAACCATGACCTCCTCCAACACGTAGATAATGAGTGTCCTTCGCAAACACAACTTGACCACTAGGAAGTGTGAAATAACATTCTTTTGACCACTAACATAATCTTGCATTGATGATTTGTGGGTTTGAGTTCAATAATGAGTGAAAATGCTATGAAATCTACTGAAATCCCTCTAGAGATCATAAATTAGACACATGCATAATCTTTCTTTTTGAAGGAGCTCCATAGAAAAATATGGTAGTTGCAATAGTGGTTGCAACATTAATGAGAGGAAGTATTTAGTGCAAAAAGTTGAACTAGATAGAATATTGTGGGGAACAGATAGTGAATGAGATATGTTTGGGGATCCCTAAAATTTCTGCATCACATTGTCTTTTTTCTTTGTGAAACTTCTTGTAAGAAATCAACATTTACTGGGATATGTGAAACATAAATGTCCAAGTGCACCTAAGTCTTAGTCACCTTTTACCTTTTCCTTTTACTTTTAAGCCTTAACACTAGCTAAAAAACAATTACTTCACCTTTTTCAAGCTTCGGTGTTTGATCAAGAACACGTACAATGTCCATAATCATTGAGCCTAGGACTAGTTTAGTAACTCACTCCTGTATTATCTTATCCTTTATCTTTTGGTCCTTGTGGGACCTCAACCTTCATGTTAACCTTGCAAGAATTCACCTTGCTATTGAACACTTCAAGGAGTTGGTTTTCATTTGGAACTATGGGAAATCGATCGACAACTAAACCTAGGCCATTAGATAAATAATTGCTTCACATGGACTTACTCATAAACCTATCCTCTAGATTTTTGGTTTTTAACATGTTCATGCTTGCAGGTTTGGAAACTCCATTGAGTTCATGTGGGTCATAGACCTCCTACTAAAACTACACCAATAGGCTTTGAGTTGGTTTAGTTAGACTTTCCTATAAGAGGTTAGTAATAGACCAAAACCTCACAAGCAGATGCTAGTAGGCCAAATATTTGCACACATGTGCAACTTAGCCAATTTTATCCATTTTTTCCCAAATTACAACTAGGGATACCCAATTAGAATTTCTACAAGGTGGAGAGCTTAAAAATTCCCATACTTAGTTAATTTAAAGGTTTTGAATTTGGTTAATTGAGCCTAAAGGAATGAATGGATATAATGACAAAAAGGAAAGCCCTAAACATGACAAGTTACCCATGTAGAGTTTCTTGGATTAGTTATAAACAATGGGAAGTTAGATGGGGGAAAACACGAGACAAAGAGAAGACCACAAGAGCATGCCATGGAAAAATTGAGACACAACAAAATGGGGTGCCAACACATTCTACATTAGTGTTAAAAATCTCATAAAATTTCTTCGGTTACACATTTATCAAATCCTCTGAAGAGCTTACCATTACTTGGTAGTATTATTCTTATTGTATTTGAAGGATATTGATATAAATTTGACATTGCATCTCCCATTATCTCTTGAGAAAATCTCTTTTGGTGTAGTCCATCACCTATTATTCAAATGCATATACTATGATAGTATTCCCTCATATATTAGGGTTAATACTCATAGTTTCATTTATTTTGTCACTATTATTTTATTCCTAGACACACTTAGGATAAGAGTACACACTATTTTATCATTTTCAATATATTGGTTATTCATGGAGGTCGAAAGACTGACATAGGGGTATGAATTGAAGGAAAGATCTCAAACAACCCTAAATAATTTTCTTGTTCTTTGCATTTGTAGGTATTTGGAGAACACTCAAACATGCAGAGATTTGCAAGTGTTTTCATACCTATTTTTCATTTTTGTTCTTCCTTTTAAGCAATGTAAATCTTGTTATTTATCTTTTTATCTCTTGATTTTTTTTTACTTTTTTAAAGATTCCTTTTTTGGCATGGAGTTTTGGGTGCTCATTTTGGTGCTCGAGTTCAAGCAATGGTTATTTATGATTGTTTCCTGAAGTTTGGTGGTTTCTTGGCTTTGTTTTCTCAACAGGTTTTTGGTATTCTTTGGAGGCTAGAAAACCAAAGAATATTGAATCTCCAAGGCTGATAAACCAAGGAGATTGAGACTCAAGTATAGTGGTTTCTATGGGTCTCTAAGGGAAATTTCATTTAGAAATTGCAACAATGCTAATCTCATAGTTTTGATGTTTTTTTTGTCAAACAATTTGCAAGAGTTTGGGTAGTTTGGTGTGCACAGTGTGGTCTCTTGATTTATATTTTGCTTTTTGTTATTACCAACATTTATTTACTATAATAATCTATTGTGAGGTATGATTTTTCATTAATATTGTTGGGTTGAACATTGTGGAGTTTTGGGAAGTTATTGAAAGTTTCTTGCGATTCGGGTGTGTTAAAACCCTGATTTTTGGAGTTGTTTTGAGTAGAATATGGAGTGGATGTTTGTGGATGTTACCAGATGTATTTAACAAAAAATATGTAAAAATCAAGTTTCAAATAGTTAATAATATTCTACTTGGTTTGTAACAAGTTTTTGAGCTATTTCTTTGTGTTTTGATGAGCATTTTGACACACCCGATCTCATTGTTATTTCATAATTGTTAAAATTTGAATTAGTTGTAAGGAGAATTTCAAAAATGTAATTTTAAATTGTGGCAAGGGTTATTACACTTACCTTGTTCTCTACTACCTACAATTTTAGATTAACTTTAAACATGGCTATTACGTAATCCATTTTAATTCCTTTGATAACATATAAAACATCATGACTCATAATGATTTTCATACTTACAAAATCTCCTATATTTCTATATTTAAATAGTTTCTGATATCAACATATATTACTTCCTTGCTATACCTATGCATACTACTACATCTACTCATGTCATTGATAGCCTCTATTGAATGTTGTAATGGGATTCAATCGAGCTCTATTGAATGTTGTAATGGGATTCAATCGAACTCAAGCTCTCATAATGCAAATAAATCATTACTAGATCATCTCTCTTGCATCACTACTTGGATTGGATTGTTCCCATAAATACTTCCTTGCTATCCCTATGCATACTACGACATCTACTCATCTCATTGATAGCCTCTATTGAATGTTGTAATGGGATTCAATCGAACTCTATTGAATGTTGTAATGGGATTCAATCGAACTCAAGCTCTCATAATGCACATAAATCATTACTAGATCATCTCTTGCATCACTACTTGGATTGGATTGTTCCCATAAATATACTTGCTCCATCGACTACCAACATGTAAAATAATTACATCTAAAGGCGTTCCACAACAATGAAAAACATTCCATGTACATTAAAATGAGAAATTCAATCTCGGGCGCATAACTAATCTTGGTCGTTCAACTTGGATAGAGTGTTGTGCCAGGAATATAAGATTTTAGTTGTCACGCATTTACTAAGTCAAGAGGGAATATAGGACGTACACTTGGAGGTTGTATTTCACGACTCATGCAAAACTATTCCAGCATAGTTCATTGTATATTTCAGGTAATCTTCTCTTCTGTCAGCAAAATACCTTTGTCCGAGTAGAGTGAGCGGTCCTTAATCATCATTGGGCGCTATTTCCATATGTTTTTCTACTGCAGAAGACATCCTTCAAAGCCTTAGAGGATATTTGTAGGTTTCGCTTGGGGAGAAATAGGTACCAAATTGGTTGTCTTTCCCAAATTGTTAAATTTTTTAGCACCATATATCTGGTCATCATTCGATGCATGAGTAGAAATTTGCACCAAAATGTTTGTTTTTGTCTTTGTCTACGAAGTAGGGAACATTTCCTTCTATCTTTTTGTTTTTCACCGGTTTCATATGTTTTTCTATTGCAGAAGATAATGCTTTTATTGCATAAGCAGTGTTTAGTACAATGCTAGCTCATACAGAGAGGACATCCCAAAATCCATAAGAGGGTTTGCATGGGCATTGAAAAAAGAGTAGAAATTTATTTCATTTCAATGTAGTGATAGTTTTATGATTTATGATTTGATGTTAGCGTATGCAGAATTTTGTAAATCTCCCAGCAAACACAAGTAAAGCTAACCACTGCCTCAAACCTGCAGATAAGCCAATTTTAAGACTATTAAGAGATAAGACTCTAGGATAATTGCAAGATGTATTGTCCCCCCCACTCTCTTTTTTTAAAGCTCTAGCTAAGTTAGCCTTTCAAATAGTGGATCCTTATTGTTTGGTCCCGTTGGTTCACTTCCATTCTCTCAAGATCTCCTTTTTCTCCTTGTATCTTTGATGCCAAAAGCTATACACTTTCTTTCATATCATTCTTAACCTCCTCATATTTTAATTTCTTGTCTTAACAATCCTGTCAACGATTGCCACAAAGCTCCTTATTGCTTCTAGGACTACTGTAATTGACTACTTGTCATGCTCATTATGCTAGACTTCCTGTAAAAGACCATTTATATGAGGCAGAACAATCATTTGAGGAGAGGAAACTTTCTCCTTCAAGTTGCTCTCTATTGGGATAAGGTTCAAGCATGGCCAATTATTCAGAGTGCCAATATACTCATTGACAAAATCATGCAGTTGTGTTGCCCTTTCATGGTGTTGCTTAGTGGTTTCCTCTAAAGCATTTGAAATATCAATGGACCTCAAATCAGCAACAGGGTGTTGCTTAGTGGTTTCCTCTAAAGCATTTGAAATATCAATGGACCTCAAATCAGCAACAATTTCTTGCTGCCAACAATGGCAATTGTACACGCTTTTCCACATGTTTTGCCATATTGAATTAAAAAAAAAGAAATATAAGAAAGATGATCTAAATGCAAAGTGGATAAAAAGCCAAAAATTTATATAAGATCCATATGAATTGCTTACACTACCACTTTTCAATTTCATGTGTTTATGTGTGGGAAGAGAAGGCAAACATACAGCCAAAATTTTACCCTGCCTTGAAGAGACAACATGCAAAAGCTTTTGTGGTGCATGTCAATTAAATTATTTGTATCAAAATGATCTAATAAAAATATTGTACAATTTGAGTCAATTGATTCAATAGTTTGAACAGTTTCAGAAACAATTCCATAAAGTGGCAAGTGCTTCTCGCTAAATAGATTCAAGAATCATACTAAGAAGAGCATCTTGTCTAGGTATATCTAAAATGTGTTCAAAATAAATCACATTAGAATAGCAATAAGTGTAATAAACTACATCACCAAACATCCATCTCCAAATGGATTCCCTATTCAATTTTTTTGAGAAAATCAAAATACCCCAATACCCTAGAAGCTTCAAAACAAGTTACAAAAGCTTTCCAGCTCCAGAGGCTTACAATTTCCCAGTCATTTCAAGTGTATTTTTAAAATTACAATAAAATTACAACAATTGCTTTTGAACTTCTGTTATTCCATGGTGCTTACAAGAGGCCTTCCCTCATCAATGTGCAAGAAAAGATGAAAAGGCTCTTGAATAAATGTAAATCCAAAACACTATTACAAATAAGAAGGTTTTAACTAGATTTGGAATATGCAATAAAGCATTGAACCAATTACTTACGAATGTAAATCAGGGTAATCATTAAAAAATCAAATGTAGAGGAGGATTTTAAGCAAATTTTGGACAAAAGGAACATTTAATTATAAATGTAATCAACAAGTAGAGGAGTGGTAGCACCACCCTTGGAGGTGATATTATATGTGCCTATAAACATGACTGGTAAGGGTTAGATTAAAAAATGTCAGTTAAAAGATAATCCTTTAGGAATTGATAGCTGGAGGCGACATTAGTTATAGAAGCAATAGTTATATTTGGCAATCCATAATAAAAACACAACCCCACATTGAAGTAAATGACCAAAATTGCATGAAGAAACATTCTCTTATCTCTTTGATTTAAAGTTGAATTGGTTTACATATTCTCCCCTTCTTTTTAAAAGAAAGTTTGAACCTTTTGGTTTAAAGAAAGTTTGAACCTTCTGGTTCAAAAGAAATTTTCGCTATTTTGAGAAATTGAAACAATTCTCTATTTTGATTAGATTGGCAAGCAAGTTAAATCAATTTTTTTATGAAGGATAAATTGGCCTTATGTTTCCATAATTCTCATCTGTAGGTCAACTGGATATACTAATTTTGGATATGAATATAAAATAAATTAATAAAATTAACTTGGATTTACTCCTGTGTGCATTGCTTTAGTTTCAAAAGTTTGTGCTTTGATTTAGATTACCATGAATTATTTGGTTCATTTATAAGCCTTCATAAGTAAAGAAAAGCAAGATATTTTAGGCAAATTTTTTAAATTTATAACCTCAAATCTGGTTGAATATGTTTCAAAATTGTTGTTGGATAAAAATTAGTAAATACTATTGAGCTTTTATGGTTGCACCTTGAAATGTGGTTATAGAACCACCAATTAATTTTTCAGATTTTTTGCTTTTAATTTCTACTTTGCTCTTTGCATTTACAAACATTGTATAATGCTTCTTCTAATCTTCACATAATCCAAATATTTTTCCCTAGAAATTCAAAATATCCACTTGCCCAAACCAACAACAAATCACACAAATACACAAAACAACGTCTTTTCCTCTTAAACTGGTCCAGTTATTTCAAATATATTGTCTGCTTATCCTTTTATCCCAAACTAAATCAAACACGTGAATATATTATAGCATAGATGTGAAAAAAATTGTTCGTTTCTAGAGGAAAAGAGGCATTTTAATGTGTGCTTACTATTAGATAAATCTAAAGTTGTTTGATAGTGGCTTTTTCCTTTCTAATAATGATCATGTTCATATCCACATATAAAATTTTCTATAAATATTGATTATTCAAGATTCACCATTTTTCCAAACCCACAAATACAAACAATATACCTTTTCCCTAAAAGTAGCCCAATTATTCCAAGGTTAATTTTCTACCACAAAACCAACGAAACATAAAACTATAATGTAGTATAGCAAGAACTTGATATGATTGGTTCCAAAAGAAAAGACTCTAGTGGAATTCTAATGTGCTTGCACTAAAATAGATTGTCTCAAGGTGATTGATACTGGATTTTGAAATTCAGCTATCTAATAATATTAAAATAGTCAAAATCCATTTTTAGATCCAAGAAACACCAACACATGAATATATGGAAAATAGTGTGTTTTCCTTTAAAACTAGCCCAATTATCTTAGACATCTCCTTTACTCACGACATAATAAAAAATATGAATATAATGTACCATCTAAGCCAATTATTTTGTTTGGTCAACAAGGAAAAGAAGACATGTTGTGCCCTTATGATAAGAATGAGATCAATCAACGACAACTATTTGAGGGTAGGTCAATTTTCCCTAGAACATGTCCTCAAGGCCTAGACACTCGTCCTAGACATCTAAGATGACAAAAAACTAGATGTACCCCTCTTAGATGTGTCTTGCCACCCCTGTCACTCCCCCCATTTCTAGAAATTGGGGTATCCCTAACATGTCTACCATCACATGGGCGTCCCCTTTTTTGTTGTTGAAATTAGGGACACTCTAACATCACAGGGACAGTGTATCGAAGTAGGACGAGTTTTTTTAAATTCATTGGCTCCAACATTAGATTTGTAACAAAACACATTGGTATGCAAGCAAAGAATTATTACAGTTTCCATATGTTTTTCTACTACATAAGATAATGCTTTTAAATTGCACAAGTAGTGTTTATTACATAACAATCTCATTTCTTCAAACAACAAACTGCAAAATATTCAAAATTATATTTTCACCTAGCTACTCACCTTTAAACAATCAATGATGAGTTAGACCTACAATTCCTTTCTATTATGGTACTACTTGGAAAAAATGGCTAGCCCTAACAATATCCTTTATTGTATCTATTTCTCCTAAGTTGATTTTCTACATCTTTTAGATAAGGTCTTCCATCACCAAATGCCATCTATAATCATTCACATGTTTTTCCAACTATTTTGTACTCACCATGTTTTTCTTACATAATTCAAATCTTTTCTTTCTAACTCTATTACATGTATTTCTATAAAATGTCCTTTCTTCACTTCCTAACTCCTTATCTCTGAAGTAAAATACCACAAGCTTTATCATTACTATTCATCCAAGATTCTGCAATTTGTTCAAGGACCACATTTAATTTTTGGAAATTGTGTCCTCACCCGTCCATCTAGATCTTTCCTTATTACTCCACCTTTCATACCTCCTAATTTCTTTCATCAACTTATTTATTCTTTATCAACAACCATGCTTTACTTTAATTCTATTACCCTTCTTATTCATCTATGGTACCACAATCAGTTATGTCTTCAATCTCATTTGTCATTGCTTCTGAACTCTCAAGTATTCTACCCTCATCTTTTTTCAATCCTTATCAATACTCGAGCCTTCAAATCTTAAACCTTACTAGATTATTGTTCACAAAAACATCACTCAAATACTCACAAATTAATCCTTCCAAATTTTCTTTGCTTACCACTATTCCTTCCACAAAACACCTTGGTCCTTTCAATCATCTAACATCTTGCCTTCCTCTAGCATTCCAATACTCAATTTTATTATTTCTTTGGTTTATTTTTCTTTAGCTAACTTGGAGTTAGGGTTTCTTCTTTTATCCTTCTTAATATTTTCTAGAAATATCATATACCAAAACAACCATAGATAAAACCACAAATCCAATGCACCATTTAACAAAACAAAATTGTTTTAGAATGAAATAAAATACAACAAAAAATATTCGACTATGTATACATTTAAAAAACAAATCATTGAAATCATAACAAGTGACTTATCTCAAAAAATTTCATTTGACCAATTTATTATGATTATCTATCATTTTAATGTAAGATTTATCATTTATGAAAAGTAGAAGAAATTAGGCTCGCAACCTTCAAATATAACTAATGTAAGTTATATACTTTTCCATTCAATACAATGTCCATATCTATAAATATATTCATTCTCCTTTGATATATAAATGTCATTGTATTCTACACTTGTATAATATAATCCAACTATATAATTGAAAAAATGAATACCTGAAAAATGATATATTTCGACGTTCTTATATAGATTACTGAGTAAGATATATATATGCTAGTTACAAAACATTAAAAAAATTATTCAATAAAAGGTGATCTAAAATTAATAATGAATGTTTAATGTTAGTGCCATTGAAAATTAAATCTTTAATTGACCACTTATTCACTTCACTACTTATCTTAGCAAAGGGATTTTTGGTCAATACCACAATTTTCTAAGCAATTTACAAACTGATTGCTTTCTCTAAGACAATGAGTAAACTCACTATTTTTTTTAATATTGAAACAAGGTAAATTCACTACTTTTTGCAAAACTTCATGCTATTTTTTTGACTTCACCAATTAAATTCTTTAAGTTGTTAATTGATCAAAAACATAACACACGAGAAGAAAAGCTAGCATTGAAGTGGTTGATTGATACAACAATAACTCAAAATAGTGTGAATAGCTACAACTAGTAATTTCACCTTGGTGTGAAATGGGTACGCTGAAGAGGTGTGGAATGTCAACTATGGAATATTTTAGCCTATTTTTTGCATAAATTTATGTATTACATGAATTCAATTGGCAAGCTATTCAAAAAATGAAATTGCTTATGCAACAAAGGTCTCCAAAGATGAGTGAAAGAAAACCTCTAATTCGAGAAGACAATAGAGTTCTAGGAAGAGGGAGGGGGAGAGATGGATGGATAGAGATGAATATAGAGTGAGAGAGGGAGAGAGAGACAATTAATAGAGGTATAGATGAATATAGAGTGAGAGAGGAAGAGGGAGATAAATAGATAGAGATATAGAGAGGTAGAGGGAGAAATAAAGATAGAGAGAGATAGGGAGATAGAGGGGGAGAGCTAGAGAGGGAGAGATGGAGAGGAAGAGATAGAGAGATATAGAGGGAGAGGGAGAGGGAGATATATATATAGATATAGAGATATATGGGAAGATAAGGGAAGAGAGAGGTTGAGATATAAAGATAGATAGGGGATAAAGAGGGAGAAAGAGATGGGGATATATATATATATGGCAAGATAGAGTGATATAAATATAGCGATATAAGGAGATATAGATAGAGGGGGAGAGGGAGAGAGATAAAGAGATAAAAAATAGAGAGAAGTAGCTTGGAAGACAAATATAGATGGGGATGGAGATAGAGATAGAGGGAGATATAGATAGAGAGAAAGAGGGAGAGATAGATAAATGAGAAGAGAAAGAAATAGATATAGAGATATATGGGAAGATAAGGGAAGAGAGAGGTTGAGATATAAAGATAGATAGGGGATAGAGAGGGAGAAAGAGAGGGAGAGATGGGGAGAGATGGAGAGAGGGAGGGAGAGAAATGGAGAGAGATAGGTAGAAGAGGGAGAGAGAGAAGATGGGGAAGAGGGAGATATATGCAGAGAGGGAGATGGAGAGATAGGTAGAGGGTGATATAGAGAGGTAGAGAGAGATAGGGAAAGAGATAAAGAGGTAGGGAGATATAAGTAGAAAAAGATATGGATAAAAAGAGATAGAGAGATGAGTGATAGGGAGATCGAGTGAGAAATAAAGATATAGATATAGAATAGAAAGATGGACGGAGAGAGAGAGAGAGGGGGGTAAAATAGGAAAAAAGATATAGAGATAGAGATAGAGGTAGGGAAGGAGAAAGAGGGAGTGTGTGTATATGAGTAAGAGAGATATGGAGAGAGATATCGATATATATATATATATAGAGAGAGAGAGAGAGGGGGGGGAGAGAAATAGAGAGAGGAGATAAAAGTAGAGAGATATAGAAAGAGGGAGTGATAAGGAGAGAGGGAGAGATGGAAGGATAGAGAAAAAGGGAGAGGGTGAAATATAGATAGATAAAGATATAGGAAGTGATATAGTGAGAGAGGTAGATAAAGGAATATATAGAGGGGGCAAGACTGAGATAAATGAGGAGAAAAACAATAGAGAGAAGGGGTAGATGTAGAGAGATAGAGATAAGGTGAAAGAAAAAGAGAGTGTATGTATATAATATTTATATTTAATAATATGCATTATGTTTCATATAATATATAATAATAAATATATTTTTCAATAAATATAATATATATTTTAAAAATAAATATAGATAAATATATATATATATATATTAGACTGCAGGAATCGGGTAGCACGACACCCTATAAACTGCAGTGCGCCTGGTAAACTTTTTAACGTGACCGGCGGCGCTGGCGCGACACGCCCTCCGGTACCACGGGGGTGGGGGAGACTAGACCTCGTGACCAACCTCCTACAACAAGAAAGATTTAGCCAACCGAGCTAGGGCCCCAACCCCAATATAGATAAATATTAAACTTATAATATATTTAATATTTTAATTAGTAATATATGTAAAAAGTTATATTATATAATAGTGCATATAATGATATAAAGATTTAGTATATAATATCCAAATATTATATTATTATGCTAAAAATATTTAAATATATAAAATGTAATTTTATTTTATAAATTTTTTTTAGACTGCAGGAATTGGTTGGGCATCCGTCCCCTATAAACTGCATGGGGGACAAATAGGGATCTTATCCCTAAAATAAATTCTCAACAATTTCCACCCAAAGGGGTTTGAACCTTAATGGCGAAAGTAACAACACAACAACTCAACCATCACACCATGTCACTATTGACATAGATAAATATTAAAATTTAGTATTTTTAATATTTTAATTAGTAATATATGTAAAAAATTGTATTACATTTATATTAAAAAATGTATAGTGTATATAAATATTAAATATATAGTATCTAAATATTATAATATTATGTTAAAATATTTAAATATATAAAATATGATTTATTTTCATAATATTAAATTAAGAATATTTTAACAAATTATATTTTATAATCTAAAATAAAAAATAAATACCATAAAATAAATAAATAATAAAAATATTTTTAATAACAATAGAAAATATAAAGTATAATAATAAATATGTATTACATTATATATGTTAACTATAAAATAAATATAATTAAATAATAATTTATTACACCGAAGGCATGTCCTATATGAGCTTTCGAAGCTCATTTTTCCCTTTGACGGTTCAAAAGGAGTTAGAAGGCATGGTTGACAAATCCTCCATTGCCAACTGTTGATTGTTTCCAAAAACCTCACAGACATTCCTTCTTGGTAATATCTTTCTCGCATTTAATACCGTAGGGATGGAATTAATGAGGTAGGGATTGAAATATCTGTAATTAGGTGGGGGAATGTTGCATTTACTTTGCCTTACTCTCTTCATCTGCAATCTATATGTGGCAAAAATATCTTAAGGCTTTCGTAATATCTTTTCTGCAAACTTTTCCTGCAAGCTTTGTCGCCATCAGTGAAGAAATACACCATTACTGCATATTTCTGAGGTAAGTCAATTGGCACTATTTGAATAAGAGATTTTTCCCAACCTGTACACTATCAACTACTTTTATTCTAATTTTATAAGTATTGTTATTGTTTTGTGAATCATACGTAGCCATTTGTCGTTCTTCTCTGTACGTAGCCACTTGTCGTTCTTCCTGCAAAGTCTGCATAGTTTCCTTAAGTATCTTCTAGGTAAGTCACTCTTGTCTACAACTTTAAAATGTTTTTCCAACTAGGGTTTTCAGAGTTTTTGAATGTGTTTAGAAAGCTGCCATTATTAGAGAATTTTTTTAATTCAGAATTGCCTAAAAGTCTATTTTTAGTCGTAATAATTTCCAAGGAGAAGATCATATTTTGGAAAACATATTTATGTTTCCCCTAATTTCCATTTTACTAAACATACCCCTCACCAAAACCTAATTTTTAGGTTGCAGGTCGCCAAATTTCATGATAGTACCTTTCATTTTAATAAACATACTCTAAAACCGTCGCCAAAACCTAATTTTTAGCCACGGTGTGCCGCCATGATCCACACCAGTCTACCACTTTTTAGGAATATCCCTTGCACAAGACGCTTCCAATGGCTTTCCATTGTCTAGGGTCTCCAAGCGTGCCAAATCCTCCAAGAGCAGCATAGACTTGCCTGAAGCAGGAGGTCCAAGGAGGAGAGTAATCCTATGCGGAAGAGCATGTTTATGTTTGGTTGTGGTTTACCTGCCAGGCTTCACCACACCACTGATGTCGCGAAGAATAGTCATGGTTGTTTTGTTCCCCTTCTATAAATGAAGTGATCCCAACAACCCCTAAAATTGCAGGTTTCAACGTTATTACCAGTCCTTTATTTCCCGTTCCACTAGATCTGCATAATCGTAAGGTTGATGTCCGCATTGTGCCTGCCAACTACATTTCACCGCGCAACCTTAGTAAGTACGAACTGTGCAAGTGCCATCATTAGGCGAATGCAGCCAGGAAAATCACATATACACATTTCAAATGAAAAATCGCCTTCAAAATTGTTTTATACATAGACTGATTCTAAACGGGTTGCACAAGCACTATCTCCAGATGGGTATTGCTCAAACCCACACGTCTCCTCCCTAGGGCCATGATTTCCTCCAACTGAGTATTATGTCACAAGCCTTGAAACTTGACCTACGTTCAGCCGAAAAAATGGCGAAAAATGATGATCGGGTGAGATTTCATCTAGGGTTTGCTAGCTATCAGGGCTTTTAGCTTTGAATTTGTGTTTTTTAACATTTGGAAGGTGCAACTATGTGATTCTCGAGTTATTGTATTTTGCTAAATCCTTGGCACAAGTAAAGCCCCATTTCCCCACCCTTTCACCAATATTTGCCACATCACATCACATATGCATGCAAATTGTGGGGGCATCTGCAAGGCACGTATCTCATTACAAATCTCAAAAAAAAAATGATTAAATTAAATGTTACAATTTTAAACTTCCAACATAATAAGTTTTATTCACTTTTCATCATAAGGTGCATTCAATTTAATTTATAAAACCACAAAATACACAAAAACAAAACCCTCTTCATTCCACAACAATTATAAACAAATGCTTCCAAGAAAATTTTAAAAAAAGACATTTTCAACAAAACTATATTCAACAGATCACACGTACGCATGTTCATCTATTTCTAAATACCTATAAACCACCCAAATGATTTCTCCGCCTTAGAGCAACATAAGGCAATCATATGCTAGTAATTATTATAGTCAACTAACTTGCGCACTCTAGAAGAACAATAGCTGGTTGCTAAATGGTGTACAAAACATTTTAACCTGTTCAGTGTTTTTTTTAATTATAAAACTTTTTTAGATAATTGTGCAGCAAATTTGTTTTAATAAGTTGGATGGAACGTTGAAGTTAATTGTGCATGAATTATGAGCTGGAATGATGAAATTGACCCTTTTCTTAAATTGTCCACCTTTATAATTTATTAATTAATTAAAATAATCATTTTTAATTACTTTTATCATTTATTAAGTAAAGTTATTTATATTTTAATTTATTTGATAATTTTATAATTAATATAATTTTATGAAAATTAATTTATACAATTTAATATTTGATAATATTATGATTTTATCAATTACTTGTGTTTATTGGAATATAAATTTTATAATTTTATTAGTTTTATTATATTTTCAATTTGAATTTTTTTATTCAAATTTCATATATATTTATATGTTTGCTATTTCTATTAGTTTATTATTTATGATCCACAAAATTGACTTTATTTTTTTATAATGAATGTAGTGCAATATGACAGCGTTTCACGCGGCCATTTTTCTATTTTATCTTCTATTGTAAATGTCTATAAAAGTGAATGAAAATTATGGCTAACATCATCCATAGGTTTTTGCGTGTCTTTATTAAAATGAAAATAAGGGCCAAGAACCTCATAATGAGTAAATTTAGGTTTTAATATTTTGCAATCCATAGAATTAAGAATAATATGAAGAGAATTAATTTAGTTTATATATAATTTAGTTTAAATTTAGAATAAATAGTTAAAAAGTATTTTATTTTCATTTGTAAGGATAACAAACTTTAGTGCTTTTAATTATTCCTTCTAGTGTATTTTTTTCATTTTCCCTGTTAGCTATATTTTCTTTTCTTATATTTTTATATTCATCGCCATTTTCATATTATTTAAATTTTATTTTTTATATTTTTCCTTACTTTTTAAAAATGATATATATAAAAAAACCTTAGTACTATATGATAATTATGAAAAAGAAATTAAGTTTTGACAAATAAAAACTAATAGACTTAGTTAATTTAATTTAATTATATTTATTCTACCTGAAAGATTGTATTTTAGTAAGAGATAATTGTTGAAAATGTTTTAGATGATTTTTAAAAAAATAAAAATTTAAAAGATTAATATTTATATTTTACATTTATTAAGGAATAAATAAATAAAATTAAAATTAATTTTATTACGAAATTTGAAATAATTAAAATACTCAAAAATTTTATTGATTTTGATTTTTTTTTCTAATGCTACCATACTACCAAACAAAAGACTCTCAGAAAACCTTCTAATACATCCTCCTTTTTGTTTCCACCAAAATTCAATTATTTGCATACATTAGTAAGATATTTCAGGTTGTACTCATATGAACGGTTGTGCAAAGCACTTCATAATTACTGCTCAGCTTTCCTACAGGCCAATCACTTCAAATGTCTTCCAACGTCGTCATGTCTACATTAACTACGAATGCCATTGTCGACATCCTTTCAGGCATGCCTGATGTAGATCCCTTTCTACAAGTTGCATCTATCGATCCTATTGAATAACCCCAAGCTATGCTTGTCAAGTACCGTATACAATTGTCAGATGGGACACACACACATTGTGCATTGCTACCCACCCAGTTCAATGAGCTTGTCGTGGAGGAGGCTTTAGTCACAGGTTCCATTGTCCACCTCAAAGAATATGATTGCAAGAAATTTCACAAATTCACGTATGTACATGATTACCTTATAGTTTTAAGTTCTTGCTATTTAAGCATGTACATTTCATTCACTTTCAAATTGTCCCTTCATTGCAGGGTTATCATAATTCACAACTTGGAAGTAGTTACAAACAATGCATCAATGATTGGAGCTCCAATTGGTATTCATCAAGTTGTAACCTGCACACCCTCTAGCAGCTCTCAGGGGCCACTGGGCACCAGTCAATCTCCCACATCTTCACTTGAATAACCATTTGAACCAAATCCCATTGCAACCTTAACACCAAACCATAAGCAGTGGTCCATCTAGGGTCGTGCCCTTGCTAAAAGTCCAATCCATGAGTACAAAAATTCAAATAATGATGGGAGTCTTAGGGTTTGATTTTGTAGATAAAGCAGGGTCTGAGATACATGTTACCTGCTTTAATGATCTTGTAGACAAGTTCTACAATGCCATCGAGACCAATAGTACTTATGTCATCTCCAATGGCTGCATCAGAGTTAGGAACATAAAATATAGTAGTGGCACAAACCCTTATGAAATATTCCTCCACAACTCCACAACGATAACTCCATTCACCTGCGTAGAGTCCACTATACCAACACACAACTACCATGTCAAAAGCATTGAACCATTAATGCCATTGCCTATTAATTCCCTTGTAGATGTCATTGGTATTGTTCTATCTATCTCCCCTGCATCAACCATTCACAAAAGGGATGGCACCGAAACCACAAAGTGTACAACTACAATCATGGATATGTCAAACCGAACAATTGACATCAGACTTTGGGGTAGCCATTGCCAAATTGCTGGGAAACAACTAGTTGACCTTCCCCTAAAGCCCAACCCACCAATTATTTTGATTAAAAGTGGTTGCATAATGGCATGATCTAGAAAATATATAGATACTATCTTTCCAACAATCATTGTAATCAATCCCATGTTGGTTGAAGCCTCAACATTACATAAATGGTATGCCAGTATAGGGATTACCCAACCTTTTCTTCCCCTCTCAAAGAGCCATCTGTTGACCCAAAAATTTGAAAACCCAATTCCTATTTCAAGTATTGCAAAACCAATCTTTCTTGACAAACAAAATGTTTGTGTAAAGGCCACTATCACAAAGCTCCACTTAGACAACTTCTACTACCTATCATGCCCTTGCATGGTGGAAAGCAAAAATTGTAAGAAAAAGGTTCTCTAGATTACCCCAGGTGCATTTAAATGCCCCAAGTGCTCTTTAGAGATTGATACCTGTGATTTAACCTACATGCTAAAGATGGAATTGTAGGATGGTACAGGCCATCTTCTTAATGTTACTGCATTTGAAGAGCCAACAAATATGTTGTTAGGAGTATGCGCAGAAGACTTCCAGCTCCTACTAGCAGAAACCAATGCAGCGAGAGAAATTCTAGACACAGTTGTCAATTGTGAGTTTCTGCTGGCACTTACCATCCAATCAAATGTTTTTGATGGCCATGAAACACAAAGCATTGTTACCACAACTATTAAACGTGCTTAGCTTTTTAATTACAAGCTTTTGAAGTATACTTGTCATGTAATGTCCTATTGTGCATATTTGTACGCACGACAAAGAGTTGCAAACAAAAAATATATATATATATATATTTCCCAACTTGCTAGATTGCAAATCACTCTTCTGTGTAATGTCTATGCAATTTACTCTCATGCCTTTTCACATTTAATCACACATCTACTTGCAATATACGAAGAACAAAATTTAATGGTTTCGTTTTGTGCAGTACTATACTTCCAAATCTTTTAGCATAGTTATGTACACTTTCATATCCATTTCCAGTTTCACACATGTAATACCAAAAAAAACCTAAAACAAACATTTAATTATTCCTCGCTCTTATTTTATGTTCAGATTCACAATGCTTTACATCTATTTGATGCTATTGTATTATGGTCGATGTATTTAGTTTACACATTATCTTGCTTATTTGATATTTCCTTTTAAGAACATTTATTACTCCCATCTTTTATTATGTTATCCCCATTAATGTTGCACCTTCTATGCAAACTTTCAATGACATACAATCTTGTTCTTTCATGGTTTCAATGCAACTACGTACTACTCGATATAATTTGTTTAGATTCCATTGCTTATTGTTGAATTTTTTTTTGTAAACGTACAGAAAATAGTAAATGGATATGGAAAATTCAAGCTCGCAAGTTAAACGAGCCCAATGTAACCAACAACAACACACTCACTACCATGCACATAAATACATCATCAATAGAAGAAGACGAGAACTCGCACACAACACCCTTGCTAGCACCTCCACATCTACACTCCCCTCATTTGCTTCCCCCGTTCAGATCCACCTGCATCCAATCTTTGGTCAAAGCTTTATTGCTACAAGAAATTCCTTTCGTTCTATGCTTGATAGACTAGCAAGCATGTCGACTTGTCTAGTATGCATGGAAAAATATCCAGGTATAAGGATAAAACAAGTACATGGAATGCCTACTTGTTACAGATGTGCATCTGAAAAAAATGGCCATCGCATGGAATAACATGGACCCTGGTGAGCAACCCCTATGTTTAAAAGAACTCACCCAAGTTGAAGAGATGCTAATAGCTAGGGTCAGCCCTATCCTTCAAGTTACCTATGCAAAGGGAGGCCAACTAAAATATAGTGGACACACTATTTCCTTTCCTCAAGATATTTCTTTAATTGCCACCCACTTGCCTAGACGTATAGATGAATTAGACATCCTATTAGTTAATAGGAAAAACATCGGCCAACAGGACTATAGATTCTACGTGAGTAGAGGGCGTGTTTATGAGGCACTGCACTATAAAACCTTGCACGACCCATACTACCAAAATGTGCACTTAGATGAGGTTGCATTAGCATGTCTACCAATTGCTTCCACTAACATTATTAACCTCCTATCTGCAACAACCACATTCACTAGCCCAACATCGACAGGCTCTATGCACACAGATGCTACAACCTTCGACCCTTATGAAGAAGATACTCACCACTCGACTTTCTTTGTAGCTAGCCTTCCACCAACACGTCGAGAAGTAGAAGAATTACATTCTATATTGCAACTAGGTCAAGGGCGACCAACCTTGCTATGGATTGGCCACCCATTTCACCATCCCCCATTAATGAGTACACCACTGAAGGATTGTTTGTTATGGCTTTCCCCACTTTGTTCCCAAATGACCAAGCTGCATTCAAACAACAATGCATGCAAGAAGTTAAGTTACATGAATATGGTCTCCACTTGCTTAGGTACTTTGATAATAGGTTTGGCCAACACCCTCGCTTCAGGTACTTCATACTCAATATTCTTATGCGTCATCATAGCCAAGCCACAACATTTGTATTTATCCATAAGCACATTGATACATCCTTGCCAACAACAATTTTTGATCTTCGTCAACGGTTAAAGGACCTTCTAGATGAACAACTTGCTAAACAACTCATGCGCTTTGGATCATCAATTCGAGGAACACACCCTTTTTGGAACTGTTGTAGAGGGGAGCTCTCTTATATGGTTATCCAAGTTGGTTGCCCATCGCTATTCTTCAAGCTCAGTGCGACTGATACAAATGGTCAGACCTGCACAAGATCATGCCATTAGCTGCACCTTCAAACATGCAAGCCACTTATAAATGGAGGATACAAAACATAGTACAAAATCCACACCTTGTTGCACACTATATGCACCATAGATTCACTACATTTCGTGAAGAGGTTTTGGTAAAACTACTTGGTGCAACTGACTACTGGTATAGGTATATTTTATTGTACCCTCGTTCATTTCCAATGGATACCATTAAAATACTTTCTAAACAAAAAAATCTACCAGGTCTGAGTGGCAACATAGGCTTTGCACATATTCATGGTTTCCTTTGGCTAGAAGAAGCACCAAATATTGGGAAACTATAATGGAATAACCTTCAATCTCTGCAAAATTCCCTTGAATACATTGAAAGGCATGTCTTTGCATGGAACCCTTGAGCGCTACTTTCAAAGAACCAAACAATTCATTGATCTCTTGGCGATGACCCATGTTTGATGGACAGTAGAATGATTTTGCAAGCCGACCCTCTCATTGACTACACTGAACTGGTCAACTATGTTCAACGTCATACAAAGTGTACCTTGCAAACATGCCTTAGGAAAAAAGGCCAATCCCTACATTGTCGTTACAAAGCCCCTTGGCCCACTCAAGAACTTTCCACCCTGGCAACTAATGAAGCTGGCCAACCAAAATTCACCGCTGCTCGCAATGACGACAGCTTAAATCTACACAACCCTTCCATCCTCTCCATTTGGAGAGCTAATGTGGATTGCTAGCCTATTATCTCTATCCATGCAATCCTCAAGTATATTACAAAATATGCAACCAAAGCTGAAAACAAGTCAAAAACATACCATGCAATGCTATCACGTATTTCATCCAATATGGAGTCTGACAAGCCCGCCCCAACAACTTTCAAAAAAATGCTTACTGATACACTAGTGGACCGTGATATTGGATCCCAAGAAACTTGCCACCTCCTACTTAAACTTCCACTCTCCCTATCTAGCCGAACATTTGTCTCTTTAAATGTTAACCAGAAAAACATTCAACAGATCTATCTCTCATTTGAATCAACCACCAGCTCCCCAAATAGCATTGATGCTTACATGGTTCGTCCAATACAATTAGAGGCTATGTCACTTCTTGAGGTCACCCAAAAGTGGACCTACAAGGCATCTTGAAAACACAACCAATGGAAAGAACGGTCCATTAAAGCCATTGTTCATGTCTCGCCGTGCTTCACCTCCATTCCTGCAAGAGACACCAATCACTTTGAAGCATTTTGTTGCTCAGAACTACTACTGTACAAACATTTCCGCAACATTCACAATGAATTCACTTTGTCAACCACTCCTATTATAAAGTAGTGGGAGAGTTTTTCAACCAGATATCATCCTTGGTATGTGCTCTGCACACCATCAAAGCCTTATGAAGAAACCAACTCTACATCCTCTTCCAATCAAGAAGGAATAATGCAAGAAAACAACCCATCTGAATGGCAAGTATTATCAAGCCTATACCCAATCCTTCCTTTTCACTTTGATGAACTTGATATGCTTGGTCACCGTGACATTGACTTGCACCATGATTAGGGTTCTTCCCAACTCACTCCCCATGAACAATTCTATGCTACTACCTACATAGAATCCAATCGTCCAACATTTGTAGTTCCCTATCTTCCCACTCTACCTACCCAGTATGAGCTCTCCGTCAAACAAAAAAAAGCATTAGATATAGTTTGCTCGCATCTAAATGCAAGTACCTACCAAACTCCTTTAAAAATGATTGTTTAAGGAACTGTTGGAACAGGTAAATCACACCTAATAAAAGCCATCCAAACTGCAATCCATAATTCATCCCAAAATGGCCCTTCACCATTACTACTTCTTGCACCTACAGGTGTAGCAACATTCAACATCCAAGCATCAACAATCCACTTAGCCCTACGAGTACCTATCAAAGATATTGTCCCCCTACAAGGCCAAACACTAGCAAGCTTTCAAGAAAAAATGTACTTCATTCGCTATATATTAATAGATGAAATGAGCTTCATTGGTCCCAAATTACTTCAAAGCATTGGCATGAGGCTACGTGAAGCATTCCCCAACCACAACCAACTTCCATTTGGAGGGCGATCAATCATGCTCTTCGGTGACCTTGGCCAACTTCCACTAGTCAAGGATATTCCCATGTACACCTCGACATTGTATGGGGGTTCACTATGGCGCAACTTCACCAAAGTTGTGACACAAAGCAAAAAAATTTGTTAGATCAGTGAGGAACCAACACAAGTTACCTTCCGTACTATCCTCTCCAATTTGCGCAATGCAAAACCTATAGTTGAAGATTGGCAAGTACTAATGACACGCTCAAGCTCATCATTGGCCTCTACAGAGCAAACAAAATTCCTGTTCTCAACACACCTTTTTACAACAAATGAAATGGTCTCACTTCATAACCAATGCATGTTACTATCTTTGGAAACACCTATTGCCTTATCAACTGTAGAGCAACTAAGGGGGTCACCATGCTCCAATCCTGATGAAGAACAACTACAATCTAAGGTCCTTTTGTGTATTCAACAAGAGGTAATGTTATGTTCAAATTTATGGGTAGAAATAGGCCTTGTTAATGGTGCACTTGGCCAAGTCAAAGATATAGTGTACAAGGACGATGAAAACCCGCCTTCATTTCCACTGTTTGTTGTAGTTCATTTCAATAAATACGTAGGTCCTGCTTGGGATGTCAATAACCCAAAATATGTCCCTATTTCCCCAGTGAGTCGTGGACTCTGTCATCAAATCCCCCTTCAAATGGCATAGGCTCTAACAATACACAAGTCACAAGGCCTTACACTAGAAAAGGCAATTATTGACATCGACAACGTCGACTGACAAGGGCTAACATTCACAACTATTTCTAGAGTTCGTGCACTTGCAAGATTACGTATCAAGCTAGCCTTCACCTTCCAAAGATATGCACGCATGACACATAGTCCATATGTAGCACGTCAAAAGGAAGAGGAGAAACGCTTATTGGATTTGTTTGAAAGAAGCTCTTGAAAAAACACTCGGGTTGCAAATAACTACAGGTTAGACCCTCTAAACTCCTTCAAAGCTTACTATTATGTCTAATGAAAATTGATCACGCAATTCACTAACCTTTAACCTTTATTCCAAAAAAAAATACAAACAAAACAAGATTTGCCACATACTATATTGTCTTGTTTATTCGAATATAGATTACATTTATATCTTTGCTATTTATATAATTGAAATGTTTGTTTTACATAATGTTTGTTTCATCTAATATAGTTCTGCTAATTTGCTCATTCCACCGACACATACCAGGTCATGGCTACACAATTGAATACTCCTATACAACCAAGCCCCTCCATTCCAGTGCATCCAACACCAACAACATCAAAGTCATCGTCAACAGTGAATAAACCTAACTCTGTGCATGCAACCATTCGACACCTTTCTACAACTGTATCTAATAGTTGCATCGACATCGTCGAAAAAATCAAACTTGCATGTCAGATAGCAGATCCTATTGAAGAATTGGATATCAAGAATCTCCAGGCCTCAGTGTCAACTTACCAATCCAGCTACACAAAACTTGAGGGCTTATGCAATTTCCTAAGGGAGCTTAAATATGATCAGCTCTATAATACTGCTACTGCACCTGCAATAATTGCTGCCTTCCAAATTTACCTTGATATGCATTAGCCCATTATTAGTTTTTTTTGTTGTGCACATACTATGTCGAATATATGTCTGCAATGTAAATAAATTGGTTACTATATCTATATTCGTCTTTACTACATCCTCCCAGTATAATCATTGTATATACTTTCTCCAACAATTTTTTTTTGCCAATTTTCCTTGTATTTTCTTTTTCCATAAGACCTTCAATTTTAACAATGTATTTCTTTAATTTGCAAGTAATTGGTGTTCCTCAATTTCCAAACTTTGATATTATACTTTACTAATTAGTCAAATGCTTATTTCCTATTTGTAAATCTTAATTAAGTTGTTAAATAAATGTCTTATACTATGTTGCCATTTAGATTGTTATTAGCTCACAAACATAAATCACTACAACAACTTCTTGGAAAACAAAATGAAAAACATGTTCTACCATCAATACTATCTATCATTTAAGTGAATTATATTTTTCTAACCTTCTTCATTACAGAAACTAGATTACAATCTCTTATTTTATTAATGTAATGTGGAAATTGGATTTTGGTTACCTGTATTTTTACGGCCTTGATATTGTACAATGAAGTCAAAGTTGTGAAAGTTGGTATTCAGAGGGTTCTACTACAGATAAATTTAATATTAAAGCAATGTATTGGACTGCATCCCATTTGGCACAATGAGTTAGTTACCTCATTTTAGAGCATGCTTATATTTAATCTACCTTTTGGGAATACTTTTCTAATTTATTTATCTTAACCTTACTATGATGTTCTACTTTACAATATTAGAAGTTTTATCTTGAACAACTTTTCCCTTATGAATTAGCTTTTCAAAACATTTTGAAAATTAAAATTTGGCTTTGAAATGACAAAGCTCTTCAATGTATATGCTCTTCTTTTGATGTCCAATAAACAACATATTTGTTGTCAACTTTGCTTGTTTTGCAGATTTAAAAACAAATACTTTCATTCAATATCAATTAGAGGTATTTTTCCAATGGGTTCTATGCAAGGCAATGCTAACTGCATATTCATTGTTCGAAAAAAAAACTAGGTTTCAAACTTCATTTGATATTGAGTTGCTGCTTTCATCATTCTTTGCTTTTGCGATTATACTTGTCAATTGGAATAGGAGATAGTGGTTATGTGAGTATATATTAAGCAGACTTGTGATCTCAATGTCAGAATTATTGAAGGTGTAAATCTATTCATCATTTCTATTACCTAGACTATTAATCATTTCAATTATGTCAATATCATTACTCAGCTGGTATTACTATGTAAATATCATTGCTCACCAAGTATTACTGTGTAAATAGAAGATCATTTATCAATTATGCATTCACTTATATCTAAATACTTGCTCAACTTAACATGTAAATCTTTTATTTCTCTCAATGCTTAAAATGTCTTCAAATTATGGCTCACTCTGGAATTTTATTTTATTTTTTTGTAATACAATTCAATACAAAATTTTCTATTACAAATATTCTTTCACCCAAATCTATTATGTGCTAACATACTTTCACAAAAATTAAAGGGCCAATATTCCACTTTTATAATTTCATATGAGTATTATTAATCCTACATGGAAATTTCAATTCACTCCCAATTTGTTACAACAACTTACTTGGCAACCCCCCTGCTAATAACTAAGGTTTCAGACCCACATCATCAAATATGATGCCACATCAGCATGCTTTTTGTCAAGTTGTCCAAAAACGCCCAACAAAAAGTGTCACCAAAACTTGTGCAATCACATAATGTTTTTTTTAGCACAGAAAATATTGGGCATTAGATAAACAATTACTATCAAAACTATTCAAACATGCTCAACTACTGGATCATCTCCCCTACATATGAAACTTAATTATAGATTCTACATATTTTACTGTTCATTGTAACACTTATTCAGTATGCACACAACGATAGCACAAACCTTTTTGCTACAAACATAATCCCAAAATCTCTCCCTATTCCACCATCCACAAACTCTTCAGCGTACCTATTGCACACTAGGGTACCATTGCTAGTATAAATATTAAATATATAATGTTTAAAATACTTAATATTCCCCTTAGCCGTCAATTCACAGTATCCTTTCCTCCAAAATTTATCAGTTTCCGAGTTGGATTCCTTTCCCATTATTTTAATTACCATATGGTCCTTTAAAGTCGAAGGCCGCAGGGAGATGTCGGATTGAATGAAGAGAGGAGGATCATAACATACGATTGCAGGAAAAATGGGAGAAGAAGGCTCACCATCATCCTTGGCTTCATATTGGAGTTCGTACAAAGCATACTGGAACGAGAGACTCAAGAATCTCGACAAGTATAAGAAGATTTACGCCAGAGACAAGCCCCTTCCCAAATGGACCGAAGCTGACGTGGAGGAGTTTGTTCAATCAGATCCTGTCTATGGCCCTCAGGTGATTTAACTCGTTAGGGTTTGGCTTCTTTCTGGTTTTTTTTAATATTTTTTGTGCATGACTTAGGGTTTTTTTCTTATTCTTTTGTGTTGTTGTTTTTGTATTAACAGCTGCAGCTGACGAGACAAGCTGCGAAGATATCTGCCGCTGGGAGCTTGGTCGGGGCCGTTTCGACTGCTGGGGTTGCAATGAAGTATTCCAAAAACGGAATAGGTATGTTCGACTGCTTCAGTTAAATGAATGATAAATGCATTTTTCCTGGTAAATTATGAGGGAGTTTTGTGCTTAAATTCCTTATGTTAAATGAATGATACACGCATTCGCCTTTGTAAGTAATGGGTGGGTTCTTGTTCTGCGAGAGATAATTATGATATCCATCTAGGATTGGCACGTTGTTCGTCAGTAGTTGTTTGGAAACCATCCCGAGAAAGATCCAATGGCTTATCTGCTGTTTCTGTTGGTTTTCTCATTGACAAAATTGTCCTCTGTTTCGGCTCTATTTCTGATTGAATTTTAGTTGTATGATGAAGTAAATTGTTATTTGGATCCGCATTGATAACAAAAAGCATCTATAGTAGATGTCAAGGAAAAATAGAGAGTCGAATCAAGTTTCAAGATGCACTTTGTATATCATATGTAAATCAAAATTGTGCACAAGAATCAATATCAATTTCATCATAAAAGCCTATCTATGTCTTCAAGGAACCAAGTGCACTATAAGTTGAAGGAGTATGGTTGCTTCTATTGCCTTGGTCCTCTCCATAGCTGAATGCTCCTGAAATCCATATTCAAATATGCAAGCCTCCATATTAGGCTTTGTCACCTCAATTGGCAATCCATTATCATTATCATGGCATCATAAGCTCATGTGAGCTCACATCACATGAGGTCTTGATAGCTACTTGGATGAAGCTGGGTATAAAAGGTGAAGATTAGAATGGACATACATAAGTTTATCTATCCTTTTGCTCTTAACATATTATGCTTTTTTAATGAAGGCATACTTAACTTCGATTTTGCTTTCAGGCAGAGGCACTGCTCACCTATGAAATTTATGTTTTATTTATTGGTAAATTCCCTGGTGTGGTGGTGGGGGTGGTGTCTTTAGGCTAGGTGCCATGACTGCTGGGTATCTCTTCTGTAAAGTTCACTAGTACTTGCAATTGATCTTGTTGAATGTTGTATTTTACACCTTGAGTTGGATATGGTAGTTTACCCAATAAAACAACAACATTTTGTACTCTGAAGTATGTAACACGTCTCTTTGGAATTTGAACATGGGTTCCTGCTACGAACACTCTTGTGATTTACGATTTAATTTATTTCCTTTTGACACCTATAAAGCAAATATTATATAAAACAATTGAAGTTTAATATAGATTTTATATAGAATTTTTAATAAATCATAAAAAATAACATGAATTTCACTTTTTAAGTTTGACAACCAAGTGTCTTAGCAAATATAATAGATTACAATATCTAAGATAGGAAACATGTGGCAGTTGTAGGTAGGACTTGCTTGTCCCATACAGTGTGCGCTCCTTGATTCTAGCAGAATCCTCTCTAGATTGATAGTACCTGTCAATGTGTGCTTGCCATGCTTGGTTCATTTCCATCATCTAACAATGGTTTCTTATGAAACAACCTTGGATTAAGCATCAATGTAATGACGTGAAAAGGACTATGGAGCATCCTCCACCACTTATCACTACATGTTCAAACCAAGTCTTTTGTCATTCCATCAAATGAGGGATACCCATGCCTTGTCAAGGCATCTAGCCTTTCCCTCATTTGGTCAAGGTTCTTGGAAACACCTCCCATGTATGATCAGTCACTATAAAATTAATGAATGGGCTCAAAAAATAGGATAGAAAATTGTTAAAGATCATTTTTTTGTTGCAGAAGTAAACTTAAAGCAATGCCATATCAAATTGGCTGTTTCATTACATGTAGAGATAAGACTGCCTGGACGAATCCATCTTTTTCCAGCATATTGATGCCACCATCTCTGTGAGTGATTGCTTCATTTTTTGTAATTTGTTCAAATACAATGAAGTGTGGAGTAAAGTGTGTTTCCTATATATTGCTTAGGGCATAGAGTAGTTCATGATAACCTGCTGAAGTTTTTATGCGTTGGTTACTACCTCACTAATCCAAGATAGATCTCTACATAATCCTTGAATAATAAGTGGTAATGTCCCCTTTAAAATGTTCCTTGTTTTCTTTAAATATTATAAAATCTAACTTACAATTATAGCAGCACAATTAATTATAAATGTGATATCAACTTCAGAAACTGCAGTTTTAGCAGTTTATTTTAATTTATATATTATTTTTAGAATATGTTTCAGAAAAGAGGGAACTTATCCTTTGTATCTGCTATTAATTATCCCAAATCTGCAGTGATCTATCTTCACTAAAATTCCTTTGAATTGTTTCCAACCACTAACTCAGCAATGGAAATTAGGGGGTTTTTGTCTTCTAATTTCAGACCTTGAGGGGTTTCGCCCTCAGGTTGTTGAAACACAGTCGGATTTCCACAAGGAGTAATAATTCAGATGTAAAAATGTATTCACAAATCACAATGATAATTCTTTCTCCTTTTTGATTTCTCTTATAAACCTCCTTTTCCTCATAGGCACAACTCTTCATGATGCCCCTTGACTTTTGATAAAATTAAACTTTAATTTAATGTTAGTATGTTATAACTTAATCGCTCCTTAATGAAATTGCATGTACCTTCCGTTTTTAATTTAATTGCTAATTTTAATTATTTTAATTATTTTTAGGTGGGGGCATTACATAAGTCTTTTCTGACACAAGGAGTCAGAAATGTCTTGGGATATTCATCCTTGGTCATATCCCTTGCCAAGACATTATTGACAGCACTATCGATAATTATTTGCACCAAATTTTGCCTCGTAATTTGTTCTACATAAGTCAGCATTACATAAGTCTTTTCTGACACAAGGAGTCAGCATTACATAAGTCTTTTCTGACACAAGGAGTCAGAAATGTCTTGGGATATTCATCCTTGGTCATATCCCTTGCCAAGACATTATTGACAGCACTATCGATAATTATTTGCACCAAATTTTGCCTTGTAATTTGTTCTATTGGCCATTAAAAGAGGCATATCAAATATGATACATTTTGCACATGCCCTGAAGTGTCATATAATTTAATGAATATTACATCCCTAAGCGAGGAAATAAAAATGAAGAAGGTTCTATCGGTTATGTTTGTCCACTCAACAGAAACAATGAAAACGTTGGTATGTTCCCAGCTGTTCTATTATCTTGCTGTTTTGCCTTTATATGAACCTTCCATTCATTCAAAAAAAGAAGAAGAAGAAAGCAAAACTTCTCATAGCTCCCTGGCATATACCCTTTAGGACCATTGTTATCTTCCTCTCCACCACTCTCCAAAAACGGGATGTTGTAATATTAAATGATATTGTAAAACCAAAAAGGAGCCTCTAAATGGCTGCATCAATATTATTTTTGTTGCTCGCATCATACATTTTGCGAATTGCTGAATCATGAACAGAGGGATATTGTTTTGAGAAGTGAGGGAGTCTCCTCGATTCAGCCCTGTCATGGGGTTGTTGCAATTGGGGGCTGATCATTATGACTTGGAGATTCAAAGTCTTTATTAAACTAACTAATTAATTTCTCCTTTTAAAATCTAGGTACTTTGTTGCATACCACAATCTGCTCTTTTACAGCCTGGAGCAAATGGTATCTAGCTCTTGCCACTACACTACTATTGTTCATTATGTAAAAAGGGCAAGTCTACAACCTATTGCTGGAGTTGCTGTAATTTCACCAAGAATAGAATCTGGTAACATTTTCAATCTTGTGTAATTTCTTCTTAAATCTTTTCTTCAGTTGCATTTGTGGTATGGGGTGTTTTCCATTGTGATTCTCGATTGGAGAGAGTTGGAAGGGAAGAAAATTCCATTTTCTGTCTTAATTATGGGAAAATAAATAAAATAAAACAACAACTGACTATATAAATTCCTCAAAAATAAATAAAATGTTAAAATGATTTAAGCAAAGAATTAGAAAACAAAATAACAAAATACCCAATTCTAAAATGAGAGACTTGCATATCAAAAGGAATGAAAATAAATTTAGCTATTGATATAAATTGCTGATTTTAAAACAAACAATTTCATCAAGCAAATAGTTAAAATTTTATTGCTGCATGTTTAAACAATTAAAACTACCTATGGAACTAGATAATTACATTTGTAGAAAGTCCACTTAGGTGTGTGAAATGGTCTTCCATCTCTTCAGTCGTTGGGATACTGCCTTCTGATTTCCCTAAAATCAGAATGTAAAAATGAGTGTTTAGGGTTTGAGGGAGGGTTCTTATTTTAGGGTGTAGCAAGTGGACTTCAAATTAGGTTTGACATTTGTTTTTTAGGTACTTATAGGCTTCTTAATATTTAGGAGCTTTTAATTTTGATAAAATTATTCACTTTCTTTATTTTTTAAAGAAAGCTTGTGTTATTTTTAATTTTTTGCTTGTGTGCCTATTATGCACTTTTAGTCATTTTAACTACTGCATTGCTGTGCTGTTTTAATAATTGTTTTTAGGCATCTTCTAGGGTTTTAGATGTGCTGGAGACATTAATTGTATTTAGGAACTTATACTTCTCTTAAAGTGTGATTTATACAATTTTATTCTACTGGCTCATGTGTGCTGTTTTAGGAATTTTCTTTTGCTGTAGTGGCCTAACAAGAGTTGTTGCAACAACAGAAAATGCAGGACACAATGTCTGGCCATTCAGACATGCAATGTCTATCATGGATGGTTGAGATGCTCAACAGTACTGAGCCGCTGGTGTTTCCCACAGCCACAATGACGATGAAGTCAAATTAGCTTTTGCTTCTATTCTCTGTCTTTAATTATCTTTTTCAAAGCACTACCTACTTCAATGCGGTGATTTTTTCTATGTTTCTTGTGTCAAACTCTACCTGCCATCTGGCATTGAATAACATATTTGTATGTTGATATGAATCCTATGTTTAGTCTTGGCTTGGTTTTGTGCTTTATGTTGCTGTAGCAAATTGCCGTTTGGAATTGTTGATGGTAATTCTAAGTTCAAGGTTTACACAAATCCTAAGAAAAGCCTTTAGTAATAAGTATCTATTTGGGTCATTTCAACTCTATTGTGATGATGTTGTTTAGCAGGCATATGCTCCTTGGGACAGTAGGATTGTGGTTGCTGATAATTGTATATGAGCAACTACTTGCTTGCTTCATGCACACACAGGAAAAAATATTGTTAGCCAAGTTTTTGCAGGTTTTTCCTTGGGCATTTTTATGGGCTTTAGAAGAATAACTACAATGTCAGTAAGGGGGTTGTAATGGCTTGAGTGTGTTCATAAGAATCCCTTGCTGGCCAACACACCAAAAAAAGGAAACCTGGACCACAAAAACATTAGAAATGTTATACATTCATAAAACACATTACCCTTTAAATTTTCAAAACAAGTGTACCAAAAAAAATTGCAGAAGAGCAAAGGAACCAAGATGTAATATCCCGAAAGGAATCACAAAATTCAAATGTTAATGGCTGTTCACAAAGCTCCTGAATTGGCTGTTGTAGATCAATAATATTATTTTTTCAAAATCTCCTGTTTTCTAGTATTAAACAGTTGCATTAAATATTAAACATTAATTATTAACTCCCTTATGGAAGGGTATGACTCTTCACAAAGACGTTGGAATGATTAACCAAATGCTGCTACTACCTTTAGCACCTGCTGCAATCACAGCTATGGTGCTGCAATCCAATTGTGAATATCAACCCATGTTACTAAGCCTTGCCTTAATAACTAATATCATTCGCCACTTTAAAGGTGTGTGACTAATTCCCCAAGGCAAGCGATTCTTCCAATATTTTAAAATATGATAAAATGTTGACCAAAGCAATCAGCAGACAACTCTAATAGTAGCAACAAAATAATAGAACTGTGCCCCCAAGTATTAGCAGGCATTGTCTTCCAAAATATAATGGCTCTCCAATTTTGATACAAATAAATAGATAATAAATAATGGATATTCTCAGAGCAATGCATTAGGGACAACAGTCAACTCCATTGTATTAAAATATCACGAGTTCTATGCATTGTAGTTGCCAATATTTAATAAATTGCTGCTATTCAGATGTGACTCTCTTAATCAAATTTGTGGCAGCCTCAAATTAGCACTAAACAAAAGAAAATTACGGTGCAGCCATCTTCATTCAAACATTTAACCAATAATAATAACAATGTGACAATTAAAGACATTAGATTTCCACAGTCCATATCGATGAGAGTTTGCTTATTCTGGATTAAACTGTGTGTTAGTTTTTGAATCAACGTTTCGGATCACACTCCATGATCTATCATCAGGATGCAAAAAGAGTAAAAGGAGAAGAGTAGGAGATTCAAAAACTAACACACAGTTTAATCCAGAATAAGCAAACTCTCAATATGACAATTCTCAAATAAGCAAATATCAATGGTATGGACTGGGTAATATCAGGAGCAATCACAGTAATACGAAATGTATCTGTAATTTAAAATGATATTTCTTTAATTACAAACTGAAGATTAATCAGATCTGCACAATGGTGATCTCTATGCGAAATCACTCTGAGGAATTGTGGGTTTTCTTCCTCCAATTCCAGAGCGAGGGGGGTTTTGTCCTCAGGTTAATTGAACCATAGTTTCATGCTCCACAGAGTAAAAATCAGATAATAAAAATGTTTCTCAATGATGCTCCTTCTCCTTGCTTGGTCTCTCTTAAATACCATTTTACTTCAATATACATAACCCTTAACAAGTCCCTTGATATTATTAAAACTAAACTTTAATTATAATTTAATTTTATCTATTACTTAACTTTTGTTTGGACATAATTTAAGTTTGAAGAGGGGACGTTACACAATAAGAAGAAACAACAGAAGATTAAAGATTAAAAAACAGACTTGAATGCAATTGTTTACAAGTTTGATGAAATTGTTTAAATATTAAAAAAACATTAAATATTTTATGGGCTGTAATTTTTTTATAAATTTGATGATATATATATGGAAACTCACTTAGATCAAGTTTAGCTATACATTACATAAAAAATAAAGTTTAGCCATTCATAATTCACATAATGTATCAAAATATATAGCAACAAGTATTTTCATTGATTCAAGTATAGCAGCAATAAAAATACAAATATTTGATTTCAATGTTTTATTTTTTCTGTATCAAAATGAAAATGCACAACAATGTTTTGTGTGGCTATCAGTATCAAAAAGGCTTTTGACTTTGAGTCACTATGTATATCAAGTTATGACTCATCAATGGGATCTCGATGAGTCTTGATTGCACCTCATTAATTTGTCTAGCATCTTTAGGATCAACATCCCAACATGTGCTTGGAGTTTGTGGATCTTGAAGTCACAAGGCACCACCCACAACTAACTTATTTCCTTGTCTAGAGATAAGCTTGTTCCTCTTGACCAAGTGGATGAAATTGTAGGTGGACCAATTCCTCTCTATAGCAGACAAATTGGCAACCTTTGAGAATAGGTGAATGGCAAATTGCCTCAGCTTCATGTTCACCATCCAATAGGATCTTATTGAGCAAGAGTGACCACATCTATCCTAGCCTTTGGTTTGCTTTAATTAGGACTTTGAAGATTGACAAATTGAATCCATTGATTCTCCACAATGCACATCTTTTAGAGGGCCTTCATAAATCCCTCTTTTACCTCATCATCATTAGGAGGAACTCTACTAGGTCTAGGTGCATACCACTTGACGTTAAGATCATAGGCAGCCATCTGAAGTGGGGTGCTCATTGTGTTTCACCTCTTTGTGACAATAAGTTTGATATGCTTGTCATAAAAATGTAATTTAGACTCCTTGCTATGAATTGCTTGCTTCATTTGGTCAAGCATGTTGTCAAATGTATCATAATTCTCTCCAAGTTTAGGAATGTCTGTTGTTATACCTAATTACCCCCACAATAGGTGATATGATAGAGCAAATATATCTGCAAACAACATTTAAAAATTAAAAAAATAAAAGATTAAAAAATATGAGGTAAAATTTATTAAATTGAAATGACAATATTACAAATTAAATTTTAAAATTGAAAGCAACTTAGCAAGCATATTATTTTTCTTACCTCACAATTTACCACCAAGCATCATCAAATACCTTTTGTCTCGTCTTCCTTATTTTGACTTTGATCAACCCACTTTTTCCACTCTCCATGAACCACCATTGGTTGTAGAGTTTTTTGCACCTCCGACATTCTCTCCAGCAAAATGAAATAATTAACAGATGTAAACACTGGCTTGAGGAACTCGTTCTTTGAAAAAGACCTAAATAATGCAAGTGATGCGTGGTCATTACATGTAAACATTTTTAGTTTCAGCCACCATTCTCTTCACCCAATCTATTTTTCTGATGTCTTTCAAAGCATTGTTCAAAGCATGGATTCAACATGGGGTCCAAAACTTATGTTTGTAAGTGCTCTCAAACATTAAACCAGCTAGCTTACAAACAAGAGTTTAATCATTTGCAACTTGCACAATAGTAGAAAGGCCCGACCTCCTCTATGGCTTTTTTCAAGAGTTGAAACTAAAAAACTTCATTCTTGCATTTCCTAGAGCGATCAATAGCTCTAAGATAGTAGGAGCCAACTAGACACATAATAATAATATTAATGAGTTGTTGATGTCAAATATTAGTCCACCCATTTGTGACTATGGAGCAACTTGTCCTAATCCATGTTTGTCTGATGTCCTCCATTAATAAGTTCACCTTGGAATGTTGTTTGTTGAGGTGGGAGGTATGCAATCTATGCTCTCTAATGGGGGTGTAAGAAGATCCAATTGTGCTATTTTCTTCAATTTGTCTTTGAATTATGAAGTGCGTGCCACATGAAATTGGATGATATGGGCATTAAATAATCTGGCTACAAAATCATTGACATCCTCCAATGTATACAAATTCAACAACCCTACTATTGTATTTCGCATTATAGTAGTAGCATTCCTATTCTCTCTATTAGAATCCTCTCCTATCACATTCATACTAGCAAAAAATGACACATTGGAATACTTCAGAATAGATTTTAGGGTCACACCTTTGATTTTGCCTCACTCTCCCCAACCAACCTAGCCATTTCAACCTTCCCTTCCAAAGTTATGTTCTTATAAACCCTAACCCCATGTCCAGTGACATCCAATAAATGGTGCCCAACCCTTTTTAATTTGTAAAACAGATGGCATTCCTTGCTCAATGCTGCTGCTGGTTAACCCAATCAGTGGCAACCCCAATTTGTCAACTAGGGAGATGGGTTTGGAATGCTGATAATTTGCCCCCCAAGCTCTAGGAAGAGGCTCTGCACAACTATAACAGTAAACAGCCAAAGGAACTATGCCTTAGTGCTTCACATTTTGGGTTTCAAATTTCACTTTTACTTCTGCAGCTTCAGAATATGTATGCTTTATCTTATTGTATCTTTGCTTACCCTTGTTACTCTGGGCAATACTCAAGATAATCTCTGATGTAAGGACACTTTTAATCTTTCACCACGTAATTCTCCTTAGCTGATGGGTTTTTGTAATCTACATGTACTTTGTTAATATAAAAAAGGTTTTCTCTTTATCAAAAAATTCTTTTCTCCATTTCTGAAAATATTAGAGGCAGCATGTTTGGAAACCACTGCCAATGTTCCGTTTTGTTTTCTAGGTAGAGAGGATATGGTTGCCTTTTATGCAAATTATATTTGTTTTTGTCAAGTGGTTAAATCTGTGATACACGGGATGCGTCCCCCCGCCCAAACCCTATGTCCCTGTCCCTTGTGGCGTTTGAGGATGGGGAGATGGCAGGGGACGTCCCCCAGGCGTTCCCCCCTGATTTTCAAAAACTGGGAAACGGTAGGAAACGCATCCCCAAAAAAGGGGACGGCTGGAAAATAAAAGGTGTCCCCGAAACGGCCAGGGGACGGCTAGGAGTCCCCCAACCGTATCGGAGACGCTCAGGCATCCCCCTTTTGCAAAGTAAAAAATGTTTTGATTTTTGGCAAATTAAATAAAAATTGCTTGATAAATATTAAATATTTCATTATATTTGACAAAACATTTAATTTTTAAACAAACTATTTAATTTTATTGTCAAATAAAATAAAAATTACTTGATAAATATTAAATATTTCATTAAATAAAAATTGTTTGATGAATATTAAATATTAAATATTTCATTATATTTGATAAAACATTTAATTTTTTAACAAACTATTTAACTTTATTGTCAAATTAAATAAAAATTGCTTGATAATTGATAAATATTAAATGTTTTATAATATATATTTGATAAAAAAATTTAATATTAAAATTTTATCCCCATTTGAATGGCATTGACTAAATAATAAAATATTATTATATTTACTTCAACCTAAAATTGAACAAAATGCTTTTATATCTAATAGTTAAGTTATTGGCATTGCTGTCAGTGTTTACCTTTATCTTTATATTGCCGTTATGTGGCTGTTATATCGCTGTTATACTGCTGTTATACTACTGTTATACTCTTTATCTATGCACATATTTGATATTTCAAATTGCTCTCTATGCACATATTTGATATTTCAAATTGCTCTCTTTCTCTCTCTCTATATAATATATTTTTAAAACTTCATTATATATATATATATATATATATTGAAAAATTCCTATATCACCGTCCCCCCGCTGTCCCCAAAAATCTGCCCTCGGACTGCCATCCACGAAACGTATCCCCTGCCGTTGTTAGTTTTATGATCAGATTTAATGCACAGAAATTTAATTCAAAATTAACACCATGACACAGCAGATACCTTGGGAAAACCCTCCACTTGAGGGAGAAAAACCCAGCAACAATATATCACTTATATATTGAATGATAAACAAAAGATCCCCTTTACAAAGAGGCCAATATGGAGACCAAGCAAGAGCATCACAATCTGATGCTAACACAGAAATAATATGATGTTTATACTGATGACAAGCTGAGCCTTCAGTCATGCTGTGATCAGCCTCTTCAACTGCACATGAAGTATATTTATGATCAGGCCCTTAAATATGTCGATCTGTCTCTTCAATATATTGAACTGCTCAAGAAGAATATCTATGATCAGCGCTCTTCAATATATCAATCTGCCTCTTCAATATATATTGATCTGCTTTTTCAATATATTCGCACTTCTTTGAACACAGGTTCAGCCTTCTTGACTTCTTCAATGTATTGTCCCGTCCTTGAAGTAGATCACTCTTGAGACTTACAGCCCATGTAAAGGATGAACTCGCACACATAATAATTTAATTAACAAGTGAATGGAATGGATCAAATACCAAATGGATTACAAAGGTGGTGTATATACATACAAAGTAGAGGAAGAGACGTGTCTTTCCAAAACAACATGTCGGCCTCATCCAAGAGGCATGTCCTTTGCAAGTAATAGGTCGGCCTTCATAAAGAATTGCACCTCTTAACGAAATCGTGCCAATTATATTAAATAAATATTAATCATCAAATGACGTGGCCATTCATGAAGATCAAACTCAACAAAAATAGCCGATAGGCTATATTTAATTGTTCACCTTATTCGATTTGGCTGGAAGGATACAACCGACGCTGCAAACATCAACAGCCGTCCCCCTGTCCCCGTTCCCGAAACACCGTGGAACATAGGGTTAAATGGGTTGTAGTGGGGACTGTTTGATTTGCTAACTTATAAGCACACAAAGATAAATTTATTTAGTCTCATGTTCCTTAACCAATGTAAATTTTTGTGAGATTTTAACCATGGATCTTTTTTTTTGATAGGTAAATTGTGGTCATGGGGACATGCCCATTCTAAAAAAGAGAACAAAAATGGAAATAGGATTGTGCATCAGACCCATAAATAGGGGTGCAGAACATTAACCGAAAGGATCCTAAAAAGCAAAAGGATCTCATCAAGATCTATTTCATGGAATTCGAAGCATGACCACTTTTGGAGGGTGATCAAAGATGCATGTTGTGGGTGACTCAGTTACTTTTTCTTTTTTCTCTGCACAACAGTCCAAATTTCATTGGCAACACCACTTTCAAAGTTCACAACATTAGCGGCTGAGGTATTAACACTTCCATCCTTAGGAGGCAATGAACCATTGTCTGTTGCTTTTGAAACCTCTCAAATCTATTATAGGCTTAGAGGCATTTAAATAAACACTCCCCAACACAGGATGAGGTGATCCAACAATGGCAATAGATGGAGATTGTGAACTGTTCGATGAAGCTTCATGACTCCCCATCTTAGGAATCATCTTCTCTTGAAAGGGTTCTAGATGAGTTGTCACCTGTGGTATACTATCTTGGGTGGGTGCAGGCCCATGATCCTCTATTACCACAGAGTAGTGGTGGAGGGAAATGTCTTTCCACCATGTAGCCTGGCCATCCAATTTGCATCTGTAGCAATTTGCAACAATGTGGCCAGTATTAAAACACCTACGAAAGCTCCCTCATAGTCCAGAAGTTGAGTCTAGCTACAATCCTCAATTTTTAGAGTAATGTTTGTAGGATATTTTTGGAGGTGTCTAGATCAACCAATATGTAAGCGAATGTAGTGTGCAAGAAATTAGAGGATTCTTTATCTATTGCCAAATTGTTGCCCAATGAATTGCCAATTGCTTTAATACACAAATCAAACCAAAATTGGAGCAAAAGATGAGGGAGTCAAACCCACATAGTAGACATGGTGAATAACTCGAAGGTGGGTTTGAAAGTTGGGTGCCATCGCTTGAGCAAGAACAGGTGTTTGATCCCAACTTTAGAGATAATCGTAGAGAATTGTTTTACAATCACATTGCCAAAAACCACAATAAAATAATCGTGAGCATAGGGGTAAATTTGAAGATCACCTTTCAAGATGGGTTGCTAGGCATTAGTGATCCGCTTGTGTAGATCAGGAGGACTATGCCATAAATGGCTGAAGTTGATGATTAATCCATTCTCCACGAAAAGGATTTGTTTTCAGCGACTCTTGTTTTAATTGCTTCACCAAATTCCAAGATAGGGGACTTATTGGTGCATTGGAGGGGCTTGATCTTTAGCCAATAGGCTATATATATTGTGAATGTAGTTTGAGCCGAAACCTGTCTCATGCCATTTAACCACTCCTGTTAAACCATTTTTCGAATTTTTTTGCTATTTAGAAATCACGTGGATCAATTCTGCCCTCGCAGTTTTTTCCTTCTCAGATTTTTAGGCAAATAATGGCTCAGGCTAACAATATTTTGCCTCTCGTAAAGGCAAATAATGCGGGCGATGGAGTCTGTAGAAAGTCACAACGATTTCGGCGATTTTTGATGCCACAGCATAAGTATTCAACGACGACTCGTTAATTCATATTTATTGCTTGCCACTCTACTAATTTAATGTACTCCAAATTTTATGTATCTAGGTGTTAATACTTTATTTCAAAGTTTTTTATCTTATTGTAATACGGGTGACTTATAAGCTTCCAATAAAGTACATGTTTGATTACGAAATAAATGGGCATTATAGTTTTATTATTATTATTTTTATAAATTATATAGTTAAATATTTTGTGTTTAAATAGTAAGGTTAAAGGATTTTAATCATGGGAATTCTCTAAATTGACATTTTAACATTGAAGTGTATGGTGTAGCAATATATCTAGTGTTCGCTTTTTGGTGAACTTAGTTGATATCTACATAGTGGGGAGGAGGTATGGGCATAAAAATCAAATTCAATTATCAAAGGCATATAAATTAATAATTAATTTATATATAATTATTTTTATTTTACAATTATAATAATAAATAAAAGTTATGGTTTATGATTAATATATAGATACAATAGTTAAATATTTAACAATATTTTTTATATTTAATTTTATTTCTAATTTTTTTTTTTTGGGTCGGTAATAGGATTTTGTATTGCTTGAAAATAAGATTACATCATAGATTTCAATTTCTCTTCCAACCACCCAAAAAAACCATCTACAACTAGCAATGAGTTCATACAAAAAGGCACATTAACATGCTGGCCAGCTTTCACTACATCTCTACTCATCTAAATTTAACTTAGACAGATTTATACTTAATTTCTAACACCACCATTTACCAAAAAAGCAGACAACAAACCCTACAAATTAATACACATTTCAACCCAAAACGTTCCAACCCTCACCAAAACCAAAGGAGTAAAGTATTTGTCCTGAGAAAATATATAAAACACAAGAAATTTTTTAATTTTTGCTAGAACTACCCGACGCCATTCCATCCTTGTAGATTGCCTTTGCTTTTTTCTTCTGCTGGTGATTCTCTCCATCCTCCATTCGCTTTGCCTTCGCCTTTGCCTGGGCAATTACTGCTTCCACTTTCATCAATTCTACAAAAAGCTTTAAGGCTTCCCAACTAAGTCTTGCTTCTTCTCTGCAACGAGCCTTCAAATCATCCTCCAACCAACACACAAAGGGTATGCATCTCACAGACCCTTCAAGCTCTTCATTTTCCATTCCTTCCCGGATGTCAAGCCCTTCACTTGGTATTGCCCATTCTAGGATTGTCTCCAAACCATCCAAAAAATCTCTATGAACAATTGTTTTTATTACCTCCCTCACTACTGCCACCTTCTCTCCCAGGTCCAATCCCCAAGTCACAATCATGGAATACAAATCCATGTTTGTCCTATACCTATGCCGTAAATTTCCAAAAGCCCTACTCAGAATCATCCCCACATTGCACCAGTCTCCCATCATTAAAAAGAAACATTCCCATTAACCTCTTCTCAGACGCATCACCATAAAAAGGGCATAATTGTCTCTTTGAGAGTAGAGTGAAATTCGCCTCCATTGGAGCACTATTGCCACAGTGTTGCCGCCACAACTACACCTCCAAAATGCCTTCTTCACCACGCCTCATCAAATGCTCTCATCGAAATGCAAGGGCTGAATGATTTTAATCTTCTTGGCAAACTCAATTCATCTTAATTTTAGCTCGTACTTTGGTTGCCACTGCCACCTTCACACCGTTTCACCAGTCATTTCAAAACTACTACAAACTGCCCACTTTCAAACACATTAAATGCAAACATACTTGCCACCTTCACTAAATCATTCCACTAAATCCACATTCCGTAGGTCTTCCACCCTCAAATCTCCAACTTCTCTAAATGTGAATGCCCATTTAGAGAGTACGTCAGCTTTCACATTACCTAATCTTCTTATGTGACTCACAACAAAATTTTCACATGAAGTTAACTCCTCTCATATTTTCTCAATTGTGTTCTGGAGGTGCCACTCCCCTATGCTCCCCATCACTGCTTGAACAATAATTAATGAGTCTCCTTCTAAGTGAATTTTTGAAGCTCCTAGTTCTTTACCAAATTTAACCGCCATTAATGCTGCTGAAGCTTTAGTTGTATTATTTGTTCCTTCCTCCAACTTCTTTGCCCCCAATGCCAAAACATTTCCTTTCCAATCTCGAATAATGAACC
>VDFB02349247.1:0-40817 GCA_007258455.2 Sequoia sempervirens
TTATTAACATACTCAAAATTTGCAAGCTAATTAGGGAATGAGCATTTGGTTGGTAATATATTAGCTAGAAATATTTTTCCATGCTTGTTACCTTTGTGTAGGTGCTATTAGGTTGCAAGGCTAGTGTAATTAATTCAAAGAATGTATTAATGTTTTTATACTATTTGCAAGCAATATGATTGATACACAATGAAATTAAATTTTGATTAGGTATCATTAATAATTCTCTTTCTCAGAATATACATAACACCTTAGGAAGTATATTCCCTTTTAATGTGTCTTTTAGGACTAGAATAGTAAATTATAGGAACCTAGTAATATCATTAAAGGGAGGAGATGTATTGAGAAAAAGAGTTAAATAGTTGAGTTCTATTCTTTCAAATAGTTAACTTTAACATTTTATCTAGCCACCTCTTGTTAGTATTTGAGACATGTGTCTTTCTTGAATATAATCATTAATTGAGTCTAAATGTATCCATTAATCAAAACATTAAAGATTAGATATCTTATATGATAGTTTTTTCTTCTTTTTCATGAATAATGGATTAAGGGATAGACATATAAAAGTAGTTATAAGATGAATGTTAAAGCGGTCTTCTATCATTTATATATATAAATTTCTTTTGGAAGGACCATAGCCTTAGTCAACACTCAACTAGGAGCAAAAACTTTTGTCCATTCCATGTCATTCCTTATGAGTGTATTCTTGTATTCTTCAATTAATGTAGACGATGATGCATAAGTATAAATGCATTAGTCCATAAGCAAGTAGGAGGTTAAATGATTGAGTGGAGGACATAAAATAGAGTTCCTTGTGTTATTTATGAATGTACTTTTTTTTTTATGATTTATAAGAAATAAGGTTGTTAATTTTTCAAATATTAGAAATGCATTTTGCAAACGTACTATTTTGATGTGACCTTTAAAGATTGGGATGACACTAAATAAATTCAACTATGGTATGGAAGGAGGAAAATTATGATTAGAAAGTATAAGTTGTGATCACTTGCATAGATTGATTCCAGAGAAATAACACTAACATCATTTTAATAAGAAGAAACTAAGGTAGTATGACCTTGAAAATAACACTTTAGTGTAATATTATTGGAAGAATAGCCTAAAGTACTTGTTGGTATTATTGGTACAAAATTGCTTAGTTCATTGACTATAACATGTTGCACCTTTTCGTGGAATATTGGTAGTACTTAAGATTTTTATTTCCTCTTGGAATTTGAGCACATTGAAATTGTAAAGAAAATACTTTTACTTTTGTTTTTGGAAAAAGGAAAACATGATAAGAAATGGATAATATAATAACATTCCCCTATGTGATGTATTGTGAATTAAATGAATTAACAAATTTATGTTTGGAAAGTAGTTTGGGGAGTATCCATTGTGCCATTAAAGTATTGTGATTTAAACTAACTAGCTGAGAGTATAGACTTAGTCAATCCAATTTTATAGGTGAACTCTTATGTATGTAAAGTTTATGAGATGTAAGTGGAACATAAACTTGTGTGGTACCATAAGAAAACCAATAATTTGTGTGATTGTACCTGAAGTCATGATACAGGGTATCCAACTTGGGAAGAAGGGTATGGAGGACCATCATGTATGATCCTTTTTTGAACATCCTTTTGTGCTAAAATGTGAATGCTAAATGTTTTAATTTTGTGGTGTCGAGTGTGGAGTAGTTGAGTTATGTGTTGCGTGAGTCTCTTTGTAAGTCAAGTTATGTGAGTCTATCTCAATCCTCCTATATGTGGTGTTGTTTTATGTTGGGGTTTCTCCCCTAGTGTTGATCCCTTCCTTTGGAAGAGAGCCAACTAGTGTAACTAGGGGTTGAGGGACATAGGTCCATCTCTTGGAAAATCTCAAGTTTCAGAAATGTCTTTGCTACTCTGAATAAAGGGTAGACATCAAAATGTTGTGATTGTTTATGGATGTTGACCATGATCTACTCCCCCACCATGAGAACCACACTTTTTGGTTCAAAGTGCAAGCCTAGATTATTGTAGGTTTATTGCAATACTTGAGTATGGACCACATTGCACCATAGAACCTTGAGCTTGCTTCATTGTGAGACACTAGTACTTGATATTACATTATGAGCATTAGAATGACAATTATGGGTTGACATTTTTCTTCATTGGTTATGGACCTCATAACTACTATGAGATATGGAAATACCATATGAAATTCATGTTTTAGGCACTTGATATGGTCAAGGATATAAAATGATATGATGTACACTATAAGGATTATTGACACCTAATTTATCAACAAACAATCCTTGTGAGGATATAGTGAGACATATATATAGCGATCTAGCGGTTTGGCATAATTATAAAACAATGGTAACATGAGGGTTAAGACATGGAAATTGGTATTATTCATAAGGTAGCACTAGTTAAATTATGCTCATCATGGAAAATATATTCACTTCTTCATGGACGATACTTCAAATGTATGCTAGACCCTAAGTATTTGATAGATGGTAGGACATATTTTGGGATGTATAGAACATGTGGTTACTCAGTATGATATGGTAATTATTTTATGCTCTTGTGGTTTGAGACCACTATCACTCAGTATGGTATCATTTTCTATGATCTTGTGGTTTGAGACCACCATTATTTCAACATGCTACTACTTTATATGGTATTCTTGTGGTTTGATACCACCATTCCCCTCCTCCCCTTGAGTGGCTCATGGAAGCCACATAGTTTTTGTAATGTGGAAGATGTTTATGAGATTGTTGGATTACCATTTATCATTCCTTTAAGATTTTCTTGAATTTTCAAACCAACAATGTGTAAGTTTATTTATTTTGGTTGTTGGTCAAATGTTTGAATTTGAGATTTTCATTTTTGCCTCAATGACTTGTTTGGTTTTAAATTTATGTCTATTTTGATATGTTTCCTTGATTGCTACTTCCATAAGTCATTTTATTCTGGCATTTTATTGATAAATTTAGCATAAAAATATTACTTTATTGAAATTATTTTCGTTTGAGGCTTCCTTAATGTCTTATAACTGCTGGTATGTACGGAGTATTGTGCTATATGTAAACTACCATATCTAGGAGGGGTCTCTGACAGGATGTATAAGGGAGTAGATGGTCTGGGGAATTTCATTGTGAGGATGGAGGTTGCTAATGGGACTATTATGGGATGGTTGTGATCCATTTCCTCCTAGATCTTGTGTTTGATTCTTGGTGTACCTTTCTCTTGGAAGCTAATCCGCTTACACAAACAAGAGGAGGGTACTAGGAAATGCATGTAAGGGTCCTGAGGGAGGGCCTAGAGACCATCTTTCTTATTTATATTGGTAATATGATTGCTCAGTTACATGGTGGCGGACATCCTCCTCATAGAGCCCATGTTGTGAAACTTGTGATGTGATTTTTTTATATTTAGTTGTGATCTATGTGTTGGGTTCAAGTGAATGGCATGTGAAATAAGTATGAAATAAACATTAGCAAACCAATAATTAATGGGAAAAGAATTGAATGTTCCCATAGAATGGGACGTGATATGGGTAATGTGGTTTGAAAGTAAAATGTCATCTCAAGGATACATGTAAATAAATCTAAAAATTACAAGTGGAAATTGCTTAATGAGTCATATGGATAGATAATAACAATAATGTGAATAGTTATGTTGTGCAACTCTATTCTAAGCAAACCTGATTTTTAATCTTGGAGATAGGACAAAAATGTTGATAATTATGTGTTGAACCTTGGTGAATAAAATATATTGTATAATATCTTGTTTCGATTGCATAACAACCTATATGGTGTAACAAATTTTCTATCTTACACTTATTATTGAGGACTAGTTTTTGGCCAAAGTAATGAAGAATTTCAACACATTTATTGAACTTTTAGGTGGGTTTACATGTTTCCCAACACTTAGTATATTCTAGGTGGAAGTTTATTCCAAGGGGAGGGGAATGTAAGACCCCATCTTTCATGCAATGTGTTATTTGTGTCTTTCCCTTGGTTGAGTATTTCACTATCAATTAGAGAAGATAAATGAATAAATTATGTAGACTTTATCTAATAGGAGCCTTGAGGTGTATGTTCTTGTAGAATGAAATGTGATGTATACTTTGTGGACCATGAAAATGAATCAACCAATCCTTTAAGCATATGTGCAATTATAGAATAGTCACTCAATAAAATTCCATGGATTCTTTAGTTTTAGAAATAGTAAAACTCTTTTAAGTTAGTTAATGCACCTTGTACTCTTATATGTATGATGTTATTAAAGAACATAGGAGGGTGTCATTAGTGAGTATGGCATGTGACATAGAGAAATAATTTATGAAATTAATTTATAGTGGAGGTCAGAAAGAAAGATAATCCTTATATTGTTAATTATTCTTGCAGTATTGGAGACTGTGTGATTCTCCCATCTTTACAATCAAAACTCAACCTTGTTATGACATTGATATGATATTGTGACACACATTGCTTGAACTTCATAAAGTAGTTATTTTCAATGTAATGTCTATATACTTGTGAGGATGTTAGAGATTAAGTTTGAATGTTATGGTGTAGTTGATTAACTAGTTGTTGTGATTGGATTCAATTTGGAGAGGGGTTGAAATTGAGATAATGAATATTGTGAGGATGTTACTAACCAATTAGAAATAATTGGAAATTTTATTAGTATGTCAAATTGTAAAAATAATGGTGATAAATTTTATGAATATTATTTTTAGGTTACTAACATTCAGTGACAAGATTTGTGCATTTGAATGATGGGGGTTGCGTGATAATCCTTCCAATAATGCAAAACCAAGAACTTCCAAGGTATGAAAAAAATAGTTATCATCAAATAAAATTATATCATTATAAATATTTTATTTTGATTAACTATATATTGGAATACTAACAATGAAAGTAAGTTAAAGGGTAAACATATACCAATGTCAATGGAGAGCAAGAGAACCTTAGAATCCATATAGTTCTATAGAGGTGTTTGTGGGAAGCCCAAGGTTGTTCTCTTGTGATTTTTTAAGCCTTCATTCTTTTTGAGAGGTAGGTTAAAAATGAAACTTGTATAAGAATTTATAAGCTATTTTTCTTGAGTCAAACATGAAGGAAAAAGTGTTATTACTTGAGAATTTTGAGGCCTCAACCCAAGCACCTATGGTTAGGGTACTTGAAGAGATGGTTAGAAGGTGGTCAGGGTTTGTTTTTCAAGGTATAAAAATTTCTTGGGAAGCTGGGAGATGGTATTTTTGGGCTCCTTTTCTTTTATGATGGTTTTCTCGACTGGTTATGGAGGAGAAAAAAGGAAAATATGATGCAGAATGGATGCTTGGTGAAATCTCTCAAAGGGGTCTGTGCTCACTTTGGGGAGGTAAGTCCTCTTATTTATATTTTTGGGTCTTTGCACAAATTTTGGTGGAGGATTCACAAGAATTTGACCTAGGAAGTCGTCTCTTTGGTATTCCTTATTTCTAGTATGAGCATGCCATAGTTTCAAGATTTCTCAACTTGTGTTTTGGGTATGGCCATGTGTTATTTCTTTTGGGGTGTAAGGGAGTTATGGTTCTAATGGTTCTCTTGTGCTCAAGGGTATGGTGATGGCTTCATTAGCTTGATGAACCATTACGGTTTCATGGAGGGCTTTTTTCTCCCATTGATTGTTGGTTAACAGATACTCAAGTTTCAGCTGAAATTTCACCTTATTTTTCTTTGTTTAGCAATCAAGATGATCTCAAGAAAAAGGATCTATAAGCTAAAGTATACCGTCCTATTTTATTTGTGACAAAAAATAATAGGGCACTTCCAAATAAAGGAATTTGTAATGTAGCTTTTTGGTAGGAGATTGTAAAAATTTAAAGGAAACGTATTGAATGAAATCCCAACCAAGATGACAAAAATAACATGTTGTTTATGGTTGTTGGTGATGTTTCATAATCATAGTTTTGGGGAAAAATTGATGGACTTATTTGGTGTTTAGTAGTGCCCAATACTGCACTTATCTTGTTGTGCTTCATGAACCATTCATTATGGAATATCTTCAATGCATTATTCTTTTGCAATCCTTACTTACACTTTTCCAACAAAAATAATATGCACTCATTACTTGTTACACAAATTTCTCACTAATTCCCTCTTTATTTATACGTAATTCAACTCTATTTCCTTGCACTTTGTCTTGCTTCATTGTTTCGGTCCATCTGTTTCTAGAAGAGTAGCAGCCTTAGCCTGTGAAGCATTTCAAATATCAAGTCACATTCATATGCTAATTGCTAGAACTAGGGGATAAGTAAGGAATCTTTAGAGAAATTCTAAGTTAAAGTCACATGAAATGTGTTGGAATGATAATTAATTGCATGGGACATAAATTTTGGATGTATGTATATCAAATGAAATAAAATAAAAAGAAAATAAATTTTAAATTTAGGGAATTGGAGGGTGGTTTATATCCTGCCAACACCCCCCAGCTGCTTCCCTACTAGTAGTGTCCATTCACTTCTCCAATTTGGCATGTTGCAGCCTAAAAATAAGGTTTTTAACATGGGTTTTAGAGTATGTTATTAAAATGAAAATTGTTGCCAGACACTAATAATGAGCACACTTAGTTTTTAACATTTTTTGTTTCCTTTACCCTGTGTAGTAAGCCCAGAGGTTTGGCTGCCCTTACAACTACTAGTATAAAAAAAAAAATCTAAGTAAGCATAGAAGCAAATATAGATTTGACAGAAAAGAAGAGAGAAACTGATATGAGCTTTATTGCCTCCAGCTCGGCAGGGGAATTTCCTCTAATCTATGTGTGACCTTGCTATATTTTTCGAGCATATGATAAGTGAATTTTTTTTCCACATCCCTTGCTCAACGAACCATTTTACCTTAGATCTGTAGCTAAATTAGGGTTACAATAAAACAACACAATAATTGTATCCCTAAGTTCTTGGTTAACATGGGAACTGATCCAGCAGATCTAACATGTTTTTAGCATCTTCTATTCATTCCTAAACTCCCATGCGTAGGTCTAGTGAGATTTGGGTTGCTGCCATAGTTGTTCCTTATGCAAAGTTAAAACTGTGAGTGGTAACACTACAATTAGGGCTTGGTAAGGAAGCCCGCAATGATTTTTTTAGGGCCAGGGATAATTTTAAAATAGATAAATACTCATCACTTTCCTTTTGTGTTAGCAAAGTTTTATAAAATTTTGGGATACGTTTACCATGTGCTAAGTGGTTATTCCTATTATGGATTTTTATTGTGACTAAATTAAATTAATGTTAGAACAAAATAAATGATATCATACATTACACATAGCAACAATAATGATTGTATATAAATGAAAACATTACACCCCTTTCAATGTTAATCTTGATGCTATTATTTGATATCGATGTGGTTACATCATGGACTATTTGCACTATTATTATTTCCTTGTTAGGGGAGAAAATATTAGGGCATAAATAAATTGTGGTTGCACAAATACTATTCTTCTCCGTGAAAAATAAAATCAACCCACTTTTCTTTCATCATCATAATTGCTTAATACTAAGTTAATAGTGCTCCTAACTTTCAATCCTTGAAAATTTCCTTTCCCGTAATGTAGCATCAAATATTAGCAAAGTTAATTATGCAATAAATATAATAAAGATGCATGAGTGTATAAAGATACATTGTAAATTGAATTTAATGTTTATTTAATTTTCATTCTTAGATTGTGGATTATGTAAATTGGATACTTATATTTATTTCATTTTTTTCTTTGGTTATATTCAATAGAAAGAAAACAATGACAATTAAATGAAGGTTTTTATCTTAATTAAAAAAGGAAGAATGTTGAATGTTAGCATATGAAATTCATAGTATTGTTCTAATATTGAGACCTTTCTTTATTTTCACAATATTTGACTTTTTGTTAAAATATATATAATAATAGTAATTCCAAACCAACCTAGTTATGAGTATGTATATAGGATGTCCTCTCATAAGGATACTATGGTCATGCATACTATAAATTATAATTTTATTTGAATTATTTCATCTATTCTATTATTTGGATTAAACTATGGTTATCTTTAAACTCAATCATCATTACCATAAGTTTTAAGAACTTTTTGAATGTCTAGTTAAATTGTCCCAATATGAATTCTTGTAATAAGGGATTAAGATTGATGGGAAGGTAATTTTATTTTTATTTCTAGAATGCCCTGTACTTTAGTTTAAACTTGGATGAAATGGGATTTGTCCCTCTTTTTTAAATCGTTGTAGTCTGTGTTCCTTTCAAATTAAAGAGGTTAACTAAAATTATTAATGTCTTATATGGATAAATCACATGCATGAATAACCCCTACCCAATAAGCCTCGAAGTCTTAAGATATTTAATTGTTCCTTTCTTCTATGACAACAATAGATTCAAAATATCTAGAGAGGTGAATTATCCTAGACATTCATAGTGTGAATGTGTATTGCTAGTGGAATGTCGATAATGAAATTGTTCAAGCGATCCAATATTATATAATTCCAACTTGTGAAGCTTAGTAAGGGATTAGTTTCTTATGGGTATGTGCAAGATCATCATGGAAAAAATAGGCCCTTAAGTGGCAATGAAATTCAAAAAAATTAGAATTAGGAAACTTAACGTAAAAAATTGAATAAGTTATCTATATCATTCCAAAAATATGTAAGAATGGAATCTATAGAAAACTAAATACAGTTTCCAAACTACTAGGTTTATTTTTTAAAAAAATCTATTTGGTGAAAATTTGAAATTTCAATGGAGTAGTACTTAAATTTTAGGGAAAAAATAAGAAGTAGGTGTCTGTCTAACCACCCTAACCACATTAAAATGATAATATTTTGTAATAATATTTTAGATATAAGTAGAGGACTCATGTCCCGATGTGATGCATATTCTTTTGTAACTTTTTTCCAAGTAAATAATTAATTATGATTTTTTTATTACAACTTTAAAAAAATATAAAAACTCATATGTCTAACCACCTTAACTTGGTCAAAACTTCAAGAAATTCAATTTTTTTTAATTCTATAGTATCCAAAGCATAGAATGTGACACATGTTTTATATTCAAAAAATGTGATACCATTTGAAAGCTATAGATTTTTTTCAATCAGCCTATCAATAAGGACTTTAGTTGTAATTCAAATAGAAAACTAAATGATTGTATGAGAATTTTGTTGTTTAAACTAAATTTCAAAAAAAAAAACATTCTATGAAAATACTATTTTACATGAAATTGATAGGGAAGATGAACGGATTCCTTGTTACCACACTTTGTTTTAGTGAACCTTTCTGAGTGTTAGGAAGGAAAGATGAAATAAAAAGAAGAAAGTGTATACATAATGAAGTGCTAGATAGTCCACCTATGTTGTGGGGTAGCGTTATTTTGGTAACATTATGGTTAGGATACTTAATGTAGTCCAAGTGGTAAATTTCATCAATTGAGACAATTAACTTATAAAATCTTCACAATGATATGATTAGATCTTATGAACCCCTAATGTTGTTCTTGAGAGGGTGGGGGGATCATAGTGTAGAGAATATTCATTAGGGTTTTCATTCTTATGTTATAAATGAACTAGATATATTTCATCTTTTCTTATTAGAGAAGCTTTAACATGCGGCCATCACTTTGTATGCATAGTGAAAAACAACCTATTAAGTATGAAATAATTTTACCTAGATTGTAAAACTGGATCTTGTGTCTTTAATTAAGGGAAATACTTGGAAACTTTAACCCTGCACTCTCTATTGGAATTCAACTTAGATGTAATATTGCTTCAAATCGGGGACTATTTCTATGAGCACTAGATGACCCTATTAACTTTGTAAACCCTCTCCTTAGTTGGGTGGACAACGATGAAAATAAAATAATCATTGATGTCATATGTGGGGCTAAGAATCTAATGGTTAGAGATATATTTGGATTAAAAGAAGTAATTATAAGAGAATTTTTGAAGGTGATTTAAAAGATAGTCCAATCCATTCATTACTATCATACTCAAAATTTGGAAACTTCTTGGGAATGAGCATTTGGTTGGTAAAATATCAGCTAGAAATAGTTATCCATACTTGCTACCTTGTTGTGGGTGCTATTAGGTTGCAAGGCTAGTGTAATTAACTCAAAGAATGTATTAATGTTTTTATACTATATGCATGCGATATGATTGATACCCGATCAAATGAAATTTTGATTGGGTATCATTGATAATTCTCTTTCTCATAATATGCATAACACCTTATGAAGTATATTCCCTTTTATTGTGTCTTTTAGGACTAGAATAGTAAATGATAGGAGCCTAGTAATATCATTAAAGAGAGGATATGTATTGAGAAAAAGAGTTAAATAGTTGAGTTCTATTCTTTCAAATAATTAGCTTTAACATTCTATCTAACCACCTCTTGTTAGTAATTGAGACATGTGGCTTTCTTGCATATAATCATTAATTGAGTCTAAATGTATCCATGAGTCAAAACATTAAAGATTATATATCTTGCATGATTTTTTTTCTTCTTTTTCATGAATAATGGATTAAGTGATAGACATATAAAAGTAGTTATAAGATGAATGTTAAAGCTATCTTGCATCATTTATATATATATATATAAACTTCTTGGAAGGACAATAGCCTTAGTCAACACTCAACTAGGAGAAAAAACTTTTGTCCATACCATGCCATTCCTTATGAGTGTGTTCTTGTATTCTTAAATTAATGTAGATGATGATGCATAAATGGAAATTCAGTACTCCATAAGCAAGTAGGAGGTGAAATGATTGAGTGGAGGACATAAAATAGAGTTCCTTGTGTTATTTATGAATGCACTCTTTTATATGATTTATAATAAATGAGGTTGTTACTTTTTTAAATACTAGAGATGCATTTTGCAAACATAGTATTTTGATGTGACCTCTAAAGATTGGAATGACAATAAATAAATAAAACTATGCTATGGAAGAAGGAAAATTATGATAGAAAGTATAAGTTGTGATCACTTGCATAAAATGATTCCAAAGAAATAACAATAACATCATTTTAATAAGAAGAAACCAAGGTAGTATGAACTTCAAAATAACACTTAAGTGTAATGTGAATGGAAAAATAGCCTATATTACTTGTTGGTATTATTGGTACACGATCCCTTAGTTCATTGACTATAACATGTAACTTTTCATGGAATATTGGTAGTAATTAAGAGTTATATTTCCTCTTGACATTTAATTGCAGGTTGAAATTGTAAATAAAATGAATTTACTTTTGTTTTTGGAAAAAGGAAAGCATGATAAGAAATGGATAATATAATAACTTTCCCCTATGTGATGTATTGTGAATATTGACAAATTTATGTTTGAGAAGTAGTTTGGGGAGTATCCATTGTGTCATTAAAGGACCATGATTTAAATTAACTAGCTAAGAGTATAGACTTATTCAATTCAATTTGATAGGTGAAATCTTATGTATGTAAAGTTTATGAGATGTAAGTGGAACTTAAACTTGTGTGGTACCATGAGAAAACCAATAATTTGTGTGATTGTACCTGAAGTCATGATACAAGGTATCCAACTTGGGAAGAAGGTTATGGAGGACTATCATGTATGATCCTTGTTTGTACACCCTTTTGTGCTAAAATGTGAATACTAAATGTTTTAAGTTTTTGGTGTCGAGCATGGAGTAGTTGAGTTATGTGTTGGGTGAGTCTCTTTGTAGGTTAAGTTATGTGATTCTATCTCCATGCTCCTATATGTGGTGTTTTTTTATGTTGGTGTCTCCCCCCTAGTGTTGACCCCTTCCTTTGGAAGAGGGCCCACTAGTGTAACTAGGGGTTGACGGATATAGGTCCATCTCTTGGAAAATCTTGAGTTGCTGAATATCTTCCCTACTCTGAATAAAGGGTAAACGTCAAAATGTTGTGATTTTTCATGGATGTTGACCATGATCTACTCCCCCACCATGAGAGCCACACTTGTTGGTTCATAGTGCAAGCCTAGATTGTTGTAGCTGTATTGCAATACTTGAGGATGGACCACATTGCACCATATAACCTTGAGCTTTCTTCATTGTTAGACACTAGTACTTGGTATTACATTATGAGCATTATAATGATAGTTATGGGTTGAAATTTACCTTCATTGGCTATGGACCTCAGAACTGCTATGAGATATGGAACTACCGTATGAAATTCATGTTTCAGGCGCTTGATATGGTCAAGGCTATAAGATACGATGATGTACATTACAAGGATTATTCACACCTAATTTATCAACAAGAAGACCTTGTGAGGATACAGTGAGACATATATATAGCGATCTAGTGGTTTGGTGAAATTATAAAACAATGGTAACATGAGAATTGAGACATGGAAATTGGTATTATTCATAAGGTATCCCTAGTTAAATTATGCTCATCATGGAAAATATATTCACTTCTTCATGGAAGATACTTCAGATGTATGCTAGACCCTTAGTATTTGATAGATAGTAGGACATATTTTGGGATGTGCAAAACATGTGGTTACTCAGTCTGATATGGTAATTATTTTATGCTCTTGTGGTTTGAGACCGCTGTCACTTAGTATGGTATCATTTTCTATGATCTTGTGGTTTCAGACCACCATTCCCCTCCTCCCCTTAAGTGGCTCATTGAAGCCACATAGGTTTTGCAATGCGCAAAATGTTTAGGAGATTGTTGGATTATCATTTATGATTCCTTCAGGATTTTCTTTATTTTCAAACTAGTAGTGTGTAAGTTTATTTATTTTGGCCGTTGGTTATTTGAATTTGAGATTGTCCTTTTTGCCTCAAGGATCTGTTTGGTTTTAACTTTATGTCCATTTTGAAATGTTTCCTTGATTGCTACTTCTGGGAGCCATTTTATTCTTGCATTTTATTGATAAATTTAGCATTAAAATCTTACTTTATTGAAATTATTTTGGTTTGAGGCTTTCTCAATGTTTTATAATTGTTGGTATGTGTGGAGTATTGTGCTATATGTAAACTGCCATATCCAGGAGGGGTCCCTGGCAGGATGTATACAGGAGTAGATGGCCTGGGGAATTTCATTTTGAGGATGGGGGTTGCTAATGGGACCATTATGGGATGGTCACGATCAATTTCCTCCCTTATCTTGTGTGTGATTCTTGGTGTACCCTTCTCTTGGAGGCTAATCCCCTTACACAAATAAGAGAAGGTTACTAGGAAATGTATGTAAGGGTCCATGGGGAGGGCGTAGAGACCATATTTCCTATTTATATTGGTACTACGATTTCTTGGTTACATGGTGGTCCATGTCCTCATAGAGCCCATGTTGTGAAACTTGTGATGTGATTTGTGTGGATTTAGTTGTGGTGTATGTGTCAGGTTCAAGTGAATGGGATGTGAAATAAGTATGAAGTAAACATTAGAAAACAAATATTTAATGGGAAAATAATTGAATGTTCCCATGAAATGGGATGTGATATGGGTAACGTGGTTGGAAACTAAAATTCCATCTCAAGGATACGTGTAAATAAATCTAAACGTTAGAAGTGACAATTGCTTAATGAGTTAAATTGATAGATAATAACAATAATGTGAATAATTATGTTGTGCAACTCTATTCTAAGCAAACATGACTTTTAATCTTGGATATATGACAAGAATGGTGATAATTATGTGTTGAACCTTGGTGAATAAAATATCTTGTATAATATCTTGTTTCGATTGCATAACAACCTATATGGTGTAACAAATTTTATATCTTACACTTATTATTGAGGACTAGTTTTTGGCCAAGGTAATGAAGATTTTCAACACATTTATTTCACTTGTAGGTGGGTGTACATGTTTCCCATCCCTTAGTAACTTCTAGGAGGAATTTTATTCCAAGGGGAGGGGAATGTAAGACCCCATCTTTCATGCAATGCATTATTTGTGTCTTTCCCTTGGTTGAGTACCTCACTATAATTTACAAAAGATAAACTAATAAATTATGCAGACTTGATCTAATAGGAGCCTTGAAGTGGATGTTCTTTTAGCATTAAATATGATGTATACTATGTGGACCATGAAAATGATTCAACCAATGCTTTAAACAATAAATGCAATTATAGACTAGTCACTCAATAGAATTCCATGGATTCATTAGTTTTAGAAATAATAAAACTCTTTTAAGTTAGTTAATGCACCTTGTACTCTTATTTTGTATGATGTTAGTAAAGCACATACGAGGGTGTCATTAGTGAGTGTGGCATGTGACATAGATAAATAATTTATGTGTAGACACATAAAAATGACCTAGGCCTGCAAGCTCTATTTTTCATCTTTCATCCTAGCATAATTATGACATTTAATTATGTCCTTGGTCCACATTCGAATATTAATTATGTAAGAATTGGCTATGAAGGTAGCCACCCAAGATCTAGAGGCCTAATAGAAAGAACAAGCATAAGAGAGATAGAAACAATATGACAAGAATAAACTGTATTCTGCCAATAATGCAAATATGATGGAATGAGCTAATGTACATAGGGGACCCCTTGGTTATATAGCCAAGGTGAGAACATAGAAGGGCATAAGATTATGACAAGTGTCATAATCTTATGACATGAGACAACTATGAAAAGCTATCACTCCACCTAAAGTGGAAAAGTGATCATGTGATAATCACCACAAAAGGTGGAGAGGTAATCACATGATGTGTCCACAAAAGGTGTAAGTGATAAAGTAAGACATGTCAAGTCCACCAAAGGTGGAAAATCTCCAACAACCTCCTATGTGGTCCCTAAGTAAACTTAACTAAGGTGTAATAATGACCTAGGGCAAGGTACAACACATTTAATTACACCAACATCCCCCCTTAAGTGCAACTTAGTGAGAATGTACACAAAAGAAAATAATGCAAGATGGGTCCCAACTACTAGGCCATGTTAGGTACCCATGTAAAAATGCGATGCAATCTCTCATAAAGCGGGGAAAAGGAGAAAACCACGTGGGAAAAAATTCTCCCCCAAAAGAGAGATGAAACAAAACAAGAACTCTAAAAGATGAGAAGGAAAAACCTCAAATGAGGAAAGAGCCCCCCCCCAAAAGAGAGAATGAAGAAGTCAAGTGACCTCCTCAGATGAAACATCCCGCACCCCCAAGAGAGCTTGCAAATGAATATAATAGATACTCTCAGTGAATGGTTTGGTGAAGATATCTGCAACCTGCTCTACTGTAGGACAATACTGCAAATAAATGACCTGCTCATGTATCAACTCCCAAATGTAGTGCATATGAATCTCAATGTGTTTCATCCTTTGATGGTGAACCAGATTCTTTGAGATCTAGATGGCACTCTGATTGTCACAATGAATGCCAGTAGGACGTGGAATAGTGAAGCCAAACTTAGTGAGAATATTCTGAAGCTAAATAGCCTCAGTAGCTGCATTAACAACCCCTCGATACTTAGCCTCAGTCGAAGAAAGAGCAATAGCATGTTGCTTCTTACTCTACCAAAAAATGGGGCTTGAACCAAGATGAAATTTGTAGCCAGAAGTAGACTTACGATCATCAAGATCGCCAACCCAATCAAAATCTATATATCCCACCAAGGTAAGTCCTGTACCTACTGCATAGTGAATCCCATGATGATGTGTACCCTGTATGTAGTGCAAGATGCGTTTGGATGCTTTCCAATGAAGCTCATGTGGTTCCTACATAAAGTGTGAAACCATGCCAACTACAAAAGAGATATTAGGGCGTGTGTGAGTCAAGTAGATGAGACTCCCAAAAGGTTGACGATACAAAGTGGCATCAACAAGTGGAGAAGAACATTGAGCCTCAAGCTTGACTCCTGAAAGAAAGGGAGTCAGAGCAGGCTTACAATCAGCCATGTGAAACCGAGCTAGAAGATCAAGAGAATACTTGTTCCGGGAAAGAGAAATCCTAGAAGCTGACTGTGTGATCTCAATCCCAAGAAAATAGTGCAAAAGGCCCAAGTCAGTCATAGCAAATCTGTCCTGCAAAGCATATTTGACACTTCCAATGATGGATGAGTTACTCCCTGTAATGATCAAGTCATCAACATAGAGCACAAGTAGCAAGTGAGAATCATCCTATCACAAAATGTAGACATTCAAATTTGAATGACACCTAGTGAACTCTGCTGAGAGAAGAAAGGAATCCATCTTGGCATACCAAGCCCTAGGGGCCTGTTTGAGGCCATAGATAGACTTCCTCAATCTGCAAACCAAAGAAGAATCTTGTATGAATCCCTGTGGATGCTCCATGTAAATCTCATCATGAAGATCCCCATGAAGAAATTCACTCTTCACATCCATCTGATGTACAACCCAACCATGAGCTGCAACAATAGAAAGTGTCAAGCGAATGGAGTTCATCTTAGCAATGGGTGCAAAGGTCTTAGTATAGTCAACACTTGGAACCTGTGAGAAACCTTTTTCCACAAGCCAAGCTTTGTATTTATCCACACTTCCATCTATTGCATACTTAGTCCGATAGATCCACTTACATCGAACCATCTTTCTCCCCTTAGGAAGAGGAACCAAATCCCATGTGTGATTCCTCATCAAGGAACTATACTCTTCCTCCATTGTTGAATCCCATTCAGGAATGCTTGAAGCCTCCTTAAAGGATTGTGGATCTGAAGCACTAGCAATATAAGCATGTGGAAAATCTTGATGTTGTGAATGAGTCCTTCGAGTATCTGAAGGATCCTCAACAAGAGAACCTGCTGACTCAAGAGTCTGTCGAGCCCAATGAGGTCTAGTAGGAGATGAAGGACAAGGATCCTCAACTACAAGTGGACCATACAAAGGTGTGATCCTGTGAGTCAAAGTTGAGGAAGAATCATCATCTGAGTCACTATCATCACTTTCCACTATGGAGGAAGGAAGAGGAGGATTAGAGGCCAAGCTAGCAGAGATTTCCTCAAAGTGAACACTCCTCTCAATGAATAGCTCATGTGTCTCTAGATCCAAAAGTATGTATGCCTTAACACCTTCAGGATATCCAACAAAGATGCAAGACCTACTCTGTGGTTCCAATGCCTTGCACTTCTCTGGAGGTATGCGTGCCCAAGCTGGAAAACCAAAAACTCTGAAGTGTCTCACAACTGGTTTTCTACCACACCAAGCCTCAAAAGGAGTCATACCCTTCAAATCCTTATGGGGAACCCGATTTTTGGATGTGAGAGGCACAACTGATAGCTTCTACCCAAAACTGAGGACCAAGAGAACGAGCATGAATCATGCATCTAGCCATCTCCTTAAGGGTTCTATTCTTTCTTTCAGCTACACCATTTTGCTGTGGAGTGTATGCAATTGAATGTTGAAGAATCTTGACTTGCTTCCTTGATTGCTTCTCAACATGAGCCTTGAAGGCTAGAAATCTATCAAACACTTCACTCTTGTGAACAAGAAAGTGGACCCATGTGAAGCGGGAGTAGTCGTCAATGAAGGTGAGGACATAGCGGGCCTTGCTAAATGATGGCACTAGAAATGGTCCTGCTACATCACTATGAACCAATTGAAGAATTGCCAAAGCTCTCAAAGACTTCCCTTTTTCAAACTTCTGTTCTGGATGCTTACCCATGGAACAACCTGAACATACACCTTCAGAAAAGCTGATTTGAGGGAGTCCTGTAACCATATCCTTGGAGCTAAGCTGTTGAAGATAGTGGTATTTGAGATGTCCAAACCGCTCATGACATAGATTACTTTATTAATTTGAATGAGTGAGCAAGGTTGTAGAAGGATACTTAGGAACAAAGTGGGAGAATGAGTAAATTCATGTGTTGTGATTGGCTTGTCCCACTGCAACCAAGGCATCATCCTTAAGTTCTTTGACCACAACTGAATCTGGTAGAAACTCAACTTTCTTGCCATCTCCAAAGTGAGTGATTTGGTAGATTGAAAGAAGATTGGCACTCAAGTTAGGAACATAGAGAAAATTCTCAAATGTTCCATTATCCATGTCAACCGAACCTTTTCCTTCAACTTCCACTTGAGTATCATCTCCTATGAAGATGTGAGGTACCTTAGATGGCTCCAGAGTAGAAAATTGTTCCCTTGAAGAACCCATATGATGAGTGGCACTTGAGTCAAGTATCCATTGCTGTGAAGAACCTGAAGTAGCCACAAATGCTTGCCATTTTCCTTTTGATTGTGAGGAAGAGGAAGGAAATGAATCCTTCTTCTTGTAGGCAGAAGGAAAATTGATGTTGTTCTTCTTGATGATGTTTGTTAACTCATCAATTTGCTTAGTGTGGAAATGATGCTCATCATGACCAAACTTCTTGCAATATGAACAAGTTGGTCTCTCCTTCTTGCTTGAGTTTCCCTTCTTGGGAGAAGATTAAGAATTCCCTTGTTTTGGAGAGGATGATTGTGCTTTATCTTGTTGTGTCTTTGGCTTAGATTGCTTTTGCTTCTTATTGGAACCCTTTCCTTGAGTCCCTTGATTCCCTTGATTAGCCACCAAACTTGAGAATCCCCATGCTTATCAACTTTGCTTGCTATAGAATCAACATTTCTGTGAATGCATCAAATGTAGGCATAGTGAAAGAACTACCCACTATCAAGCGATGGGTTTGGAAGCTAGAAACAAATGTTGCATGTATTCTAATGGAAGTTTTCCCAACAAATTGTAGACCAACTGTGCATCCTTCTTATCAATGCAACAATCCTTAAGCTGTGCTCTTAGCTCATTTTCCTTAGTGACATAGTCTTGGATTGTATCAAAATTCTTGGGATCTAACATTGTGAGATCATTGTCAAGATGATAACCTCTAATCTCATCAACTTGGCCATACAATTGACCAAACTTTTCCCAACCCTCTTTAATTTTTTACACTTTTCAATTTGAAAGATTAGATCTTTTGATACATATTTCCTTAATGTTCCAAGAGCCATAGTATTTTTAGTGAGCCAATCCATATGAGCAATAGGATTAGCTTTAGGATCAAATGGTGCAACAACAGTTCCTTCAATATAATGAGTTAATCCTTTTTCCATTAACTTACTCCAAGCATCAATTTTCTAAGAAGCATAGTTATGTGGAGTTAATAAAGGAAACTTAGGAGAACCCATAGCAGAAAAATGAAAGAGAACAAGATAGAGAGAGATGCACAATCACACAAGACACCCCCCCAAATTCACTCAATCAAAGATCCCCCCCCCAAAAAAAAAGATGATTTGGTACTTTATACTTAGTGCATGTACAATGGCCACTTGTAAGCCAAGAAAAGTGGGCTTATGATTTTTAATGTTTTACAACAGTGTTAAGTAGGCTACAACAGACTCAAATGACTGATACAAAAGACCAAACTGAGATCTTATCTTTACAAATGTCAAAATAGGCCAAAAGGGACCACTATGAAGTTCAGAAAACATCATGCACTTTTAAAAAAAATGACACCTAAAAAGGAGTTCGTATGAGCCTGAACGAAGCCCCAAAAGTTGCAAAAACGGTGACAATTCAGCTACACCTGAGAGAATCAAATTTTATGGAAAATATATTCACCAAAATCAAAAAATAATTGGACCACTACGAACTACATGAAAAATTAGCCCAAATCAAAAAAAATTGCACTAAAAAAGGCCTCAAAATGGCCAAGATATGAGCCTCTGAAGTTGGACTGCAAAATCAAAAAGGTCAATCATGAGGGGGTCAGATTTTTCAAAAAGTTGCTGACGTAGTGCTGATGTCATTATTTTACGGCATTAAATTTGATGGTCGTATGCCCGTTGAGAACTAATCTGAGTTAAATTTGATGGTCGTTTGATTGTCGTTGTCGCCATCAGTCGGTAATCTGGAATATTCTTTGTAGTGACTGAATATTCTGTATGTTGCCAGAATATACCCCGCCTGATTTTTGTAGACTCCTGGGTTTTTTATACCGTCGGATTTGACTAGCCACATGCTGGTATTTGGTGGGGCCGAGGGGCGTGGCCCACTGCGGTGGCCCCGTGTGGCGTCTGTTGACGGCATACGTACCCTACAGTACTGTCGGTACCTGCAGTTGCAGGTATAGTCTGCAACTGCAAACTTAAATTTTTTTTATTTTGATTTTTTTATAAAAAAAACTTTACAATAAAAACTGCGAAAAATAATCATTTTTATTTATTTATTTATTTTTTAAAATTTTCGCAGAAAATGATTTTTTTTTACAGAAAATTAAATCGTACTGACGCAATAATCACTGGGCCATACGGCTCGGCCAGTAATTTTTTTTTCCTCGACGGACAACTTGCTCCGATTTGGATGATTTGGCAGTTGATCTTAGGGTTTTTGGCCCTTCTGAGCACGATGGTGATGTCCTTTTTTGGTTGAAAATGCTCCAGAGTGGTAGCTAGCTCCTGATCTGGCAACCACCTCCAATCTTCAACCCTTTGTAGATTTGGCCTCTGATGTCCAACTGAGAGGAAACAAAAGTAAAATCTGACTCTCTCGGACACTCCAGACGCAATGGCAAGCTAAGATCTGATGCAACAAGCTCCCAAAATGCACCTGCAACACAAGGCAAAAAATGGAACCCTCTAAGAATCTCTCCAAATGACTAACTAAAGGCACTCCAATAGCTCTAATACCATGTAAGAATTGGCTATGAAGGTAGCCACCCAAGATCTAGAGGCCTAATAGAAAGCACAAGCATAAGAGATATAGAAACAATATGACAAGAATAAATTGTATTCTGCCAATAATGCAAATATGATGGAATGAGCTAATGTACATAGGGGACCCCTTGGTTATATAGCCAAGGTGAGAACATAGAAGGGCATAAAATTATGACAAGTGTCGTAATCTTATGACATGAGACAACTATGAAAAGCTATCACTCCACCTAAAGTGGAAAAGTGATCATGTGATAATCACCACAAAAGGTGGATCACCTACAAAAGGTGGAGAGATAATCACAATCAATGTGTCCACAAAAGGTGGAAGTGATAAAGTAATGACATGTCAAGTCCACCAAAGGTGGAAAATCTCCAACAACCTCCTATGTGGTCCCTAAGTAAACTTAACTAAGGTGTAATAATGACCTAGGACAAGGTACAACACATTTAATTACACCAACAAATTAAATAATACATTATTATTTAATTAATTCATGTCTCTTTTATTCTTCATGATTATTAAATAAATAAATTATATTTATTTATTCAATACATCACTAAGGGTCTATTATCTTCTTACAATTAAATAAATTTCTTAATTTATTTAATTACTTCTATTCATTTATTCTTCTTGATTATTAAATAAATGAATTTATTTAATATGTCACTAATTCTCATAATTAAATTAATTTATTAATTTATTTAATTATTAATCATATCCTCTCAATTATTTATTATTTCACAAAATCCATATTTTGAATTAATATAATTCAAAGTGGTAATATTCCTCCAAAAAATCAAGTAATTGGGAAAATTCTTTATTTTTCAAATCTGATCTTCAGTTCAGCCCTTATCTTATTGATTTTTTGAATCTCACAAATCAGGTAGTCTTTATCTTCTTGATTTTCAAAAATATTTATTTTCTAATTAATTATCTCATTTATTCTCCACCGCCGATTCAATCTTCTTAGATGACATCTCGACCACTCGTTTAAGGATTTTTCCCTAACCATGATTAGGGATTATCAGATTTAATCTCGTCCTCTGATTTTAGGTCTATGTCGAAAGATGATCTCGTCCATCCATTCAAAATGGCATTTTTTATAAAATGCTATTTTTCTCTCATTTTTGGAGGACACACTTAGATTTTATTATTCTGGTGCATTCATATTAGAGTTATTTAGTATTTGAGTCATTTTGTCATAGGCATAGACTTTGATTAAATCCTTCAAAACTTGCATAGGACAATGTCATAGTTGAAATGCTCACACACTCAATCTAAGGGCATCAATCAGATGCTGCAAGCTAGGAGGTACTATGGAGGTAATCATGGAAGATTCGAGGAACAGGTATAATCGTTCTTTATTTTAGTTTCCATTGTGCTTCATAGTTCTTTGGGTTTATTAATCTTTATTGATTTGCAAACATCTAATTGTACCTGAAATTAACCCTTAGTTACATTGGTGAACCCGACTCTATATTTTTTTTTATTATTTCCATATGGATTTTGTGTGTTCTCTGTCATTTTTGCAAGTATAGGTACAGAGCGATGCATTGATTTTTTATCGTGACGCATTTGATGCGTCACAACACATTTGCAGACTCAAACACCACAATCGCTTTGATTTGCTGCAATCAAAGTCTGGAAAGCCGCATTTGCAACACAGAGCGATGCATTTGCTCTATCATGACAAATTTTCCTGGTAACATTTTTCTTCTCTTTGGCATTCGATTTTTTTTTCTATTTTCTACTTTTTTTTATTTACTTCCTAGTTTTTCTTTTGCATTCTGGTTTTCTTCTGCATTCTTTCTAGCATAAGTTTTTTGTGTTACTAATCTTAGTTTGCAGCGTGTGGCGATTACCTTTGTGGGCCCAAGACTAGTGGTTAAAACTTCTAACTTGTGGTCTTGCAGGTTCGAATGTTGATGAATCACTACTCAAACATTGTGCATGTCTTTTTCTTAGAGTAGTACACATTTATTTTTGGTGCACATAAAAAGAACATGTTTTCTAATTTGTATGAATGTGTTTGCAAAATAGTAGGTGATTATGCTCTCACCTTGTGAAAACTTGGTGATAAAAAAACTAGACCCATTTTTATGTGTTATTACCCTCACGACTTAGTAATCGAAGTATCCTCTCCCATTGCGCTTTTGGGTGATCTTGGGTGTAAGAGAAATGGTTACTAACTCTAGAACTTGGGCTTGTTCTAGTGGGAAAAAGTACTCACCCCAGGACGACTCAGATCGGTAGCACCCTAAACCTGAGGGACTTCCAAATGGTATATAAAAGTGGATTCTTGGGGAAAGCCCAAGAATCACGTGTATGGTTCCAATGAGATGGATCCAAAAGGGGACTCTCACCGCATGGATCATGCTCTACGAACGGAATGCCCTTATTAAACACCTTTTGTTTTAGAGTCCAACATTTTTTGGCCGTTGCTTGATATAGTGCAGGGTATAGTATCATGCCTGAAGAAACTCACTATTGATCCCCTTGAGTAGAGATAGCAGTTCTTGGGAAGTCACTACCCAAGAATTCAAATTTGGTGTGGTCGAATGACATGAATGAGCCGTGGAAGGGAGCCAAGCCACCAAAATTCTAAGCTATCCACTTTCACGAAGGAAAGGTGTTTAGCACCAATCCGGGGTATATCGGTGGGCTATATCAAGTATACAAACCCTTGGACTATTGGCCTTTTAGGATTGTACTTGTCTTATGTGCACTTGCTTACATTCAAAACATTGTGCTTGTTAAGTGCTTGTTGGATTTCTCAAACATTTTTCACCACATTTACATTTCTGAACAAAAAATTCACCATTATACTTATCAAATTTGCTCTCAATACATCAAGAAACTCAATTTTAACAAATTATGTCGCATCTGTTGAACCGCATTCAATTTTCTGAGATGCAATCACACTGTTAAACCACATTTGATCTCTCAAACACCGCATCTGTCTGCGTCGCGACACATCTGAACCTCACAGAGCCGCATCTGCAAAACTAAGTCGCATTTGTTAGTCCCAAAGCCACATTCGCTCAAACCAAACCACATTTAAGAGACTCTGACACATTCAAGGCCTCAAACGACACATTTTCCTGTCACAATTAAAAACCATGATATATACAAAGTCAAATCTGAGTCTACACTTTGTCAATCTTTTGTCAAACACTGTTTCCAAGGAAATTCTGTCAGAAACCAACTTTTAAATTGCTCAAAAAAATTTGACCATTAGTTTGCATTCTTGATCATAGGCTTCATCTTTCATTTTTTTTTTTAGTTGCATACATTAGGCATTAGCTTGTCCCTAGGTTTTAATACTTGCATACTTTGGATTAGGAAAATCTCAACACAATTTGCAATGTCACTACTTTCAAAACTAGGTTATCTTGGACTTAATCATCATTCCCTTTTTCAGTCATTGTCCCTTTTGTGAGATTTTCCAACTCAAAAGTCTAGTTAGGAAAACTCACTAGTCATTTTGACCTTGTCATCTTGTCATTTTCAACAAGTCCTTTAGTAACCAAGATCGAAAACAAAGATTGAGCTTAGAAGTGCTTAGGTATCTTTTTCTCAATTTGCATTCTAAGTTTAGACATTGCATATTTTATTCCCAAAAATCCAAAAATATTATTCATTCTAGTCGTCATTTTGAACTTAGACCTTGCATAGTGTCATCATTGCATTTAGTTGTCATTTTAATTTTGAGCAATCTCATTTTATGGTGGAAACTAGACTCCAAAAATAGAAACAACAAATGGAAAACTTTCGACAAGACCCCACTTCCATTATCAACAATCCCATGTATGACCCAAATTGGAATTTTGACTATCCATTTTCCAACACGAATAATCAACCTCTCACGACCATACCATCCTCATCAAATAGTCCCTTTGAACCATTCTTACGTAAGAATGAATACGGTAAAATACTTGAGGAAAACCTAGAGGTAGTAGCACAAGATCCAGAGGCCTCTCAATTCGTGGAACAAATGGTCCTATATGATAGATAGATATTTGGCCATACTCTTAAGTCAAGGAGCTAAGTTACCCCATGGATTCGACATTAACACGTTGAGATCAACATCTCCTCACCCTAATGTCAACAACACACATAACATGCCAAATAGTGGTCAACCTCCAAACACTATGAGCAATACCTTTTTTGATGCTGCAATGACCATGAATGCGACCTCCAACATTCCAAACACCTCCAATACAATAAACGCTACATCCATTGGAGGAACACAATCTGCCACATTGCCCACAATATCCACAACACCGTCACAATCAGCTGGAACCTCCTTTGGCTCCTCGGCAGTGTGGGAAACTTATTCCAATCCTGTCTTTACCACTATAGTAAATGCCATAGGGGCATCATCAAGTCATACCAATCCCCCTTTGATAGCTACATCTATTACCATGAGTACACCTTCATCATATCCTCTCATTGGTATCTCACAATATCCTTTGGGTGGAGGAAAAAGACGTATATTTATTCAACAAAATGTCAATGCGTCAACACAGTCAAATGCCATCATCTCCCAAGGACAAAATACGAACATTCCCCTTGTACAAACCCAACAATTTGGACAAGGTAGTCAAAAAACATAGCCTATGGCATCATTAGCACATCACAATGTTCATGGTCACCATATTCCCCAAATATCGACACAAATGGTTGGGGGACACATCCCAACATACTCATCCCATATTCATACTCACCAACATATCCCAAATTCAAACTTTCAATTCCAACAACACACAAATCCGAACACATCATACATGCCACAACAATCCATCCCTCCACAATACACCAATAGCCACACACAACAAATAGAGACCTATGGCATACCAATCAGTCCAACGTATGGGACCACAAATGACCATGTTATAGATGCCTTACAAGCCAAACTGATGGGTCTAGAGAAAACTATCCAAAACATACAAATATCAGGGAAGAAATCAGAAGTGTCATATGATCTAAACGTTTACCCATTTGACATGATCTTATACATGCCACCATTTCCTCTGGGATATGTGTCACCCAATTTTACAAAATACAGATGCAAGACAAACCCAATCGAACATGTTTGTGAATTTGCAACCAATTGTATGGATGTCGCCTATGAACAAACATACTTGATGAGACTTTTCTCTAAAATTCTTGCGGGTCGTGCCCTTGAATGGTTTTCCACTCAAAAGGATATCCAAACATGGGATGAGCTTAAACAAAAATTCATAAAGAATACACATACAACATTAGCATGGACACCTTTATTACCAGCTTGTGCAATCTCATGCAAGAGGATGCCGGTGAGACATTCATCCCATTCTTTCAAAAATAGAGAAGTCTAGCTAGTCGGTGTCACATTGACATACCCTAAAGGGAAAAGGTGGACATGTTCATTCAAACACTTTTGGGTCCCCTAAAATATGCATTGCAAGTGCATTGTTGCACAACCTTCATGGACCTAGTCGAAAAAGGGGTCCAAATTGAGAAATCCCTTATCGCAAAGGGAGAGCTAAGATACGGTCCCAAAAACACAAATGCAAATCCTCCCACCGACAAGAATAAATACTGGGTCAAAAAGAAACATGTTACAAATGACGGTGTTGTTGACGCCAAAGTTGCAAACATTGTGGGTCCTGTACTGGCCCTAAAAGGGGTTCAACAACAAAACAAACCAACAATGATATTGACACCCCCTACCAATGTCCCTTCAAACAACCAAAGCAGCCAAAATAATCAAGAACAATACCGTCAGATGAGACAATTTCCTAGGGGTCGCACATACACTCCTTTGGGTGAACCCATTGAGGAAGTCCTCAAGAAATTTCTTCAGAATGGTGTCATCACGCTTCAAGAACCAAAACCATATGACCCAGGACAATTCAAACCAGCATGGTGGGATGATAATGCATTTTGTGATTATCATTGGGAAAAAGGACATAAAACTTCTACCTATCGACAACTGAAAAACCTGGTACAAGACCTTATTGAGAGTCATATCATTGAGGTAGGTGGATCACAATTTGCCTCCAATTCAGACCATACTATTCATAAGAATCCACTGCAAGACCATGGTTCTCATAATGCTTCCACGTCAGGTCCACAGATAAACAATAATCAAGCTAACTTCACCTGAGCCAAGTACGACTATTCTGGTGGACCTATTATAAATAATGTATGAACTAACAATGAATACATCAATACCATTATGGTCAAGAGAGCACCTCAATGCAATGCTACTACTCAAAGTGGCAAGGTCACCATAGCTGGTCCGCCTCCCGCTAGGCAACCCAAAATCACCATACCTGGCCCATCTGCTAAACAATGAAAACCCACCTAAACAACAAAGCAGTGGCAACCAAAGAGTTAGTTCAACCTTATCGATCAGCTTGGGAAAACTCCCGCACAAATTTCCATACTCGAGCTGCTTCACATCTCTCCCATGCATAAGGCTATACTAGATAAAACCCTGCAAGAGTCGTCAGTTCCTAAGGATATTTATGTCAACCAGTTTGAGACCATGGTGGGATATCCCACTATGCCTCACCATGTCACCTTTTCTGATCAAGATTACTCTTCACCCAAAACTAACCATAACGACGCATTACACATTGAAACTTTTTTCCACAAGCACAAGGTTAGAAGAGTTTAAGTAGATGGCAGAGCAGGATTGAATATATGCTCCTTGAAATTGGTTAAGGCTCTAGGATTTTTTGATGCATGCATAGACACTACAAAGTGTATAGTGATCAAAGCATATGATGATGAAGAATGCTCTTCATGAGGCGTTATCTCTCTTCCTATCAGAATGGGACCAGTCATTGTAGATACAACCTACCAGGTCCTGGATCTAGAATTACCTTACAACATCTTGCTCGGTCGCCCATGGATTAATGCCTTAAAATCCGTCCCATCCACATATCACCAATGCTTAAAATTCCCATTTGACGACACAAAAATCACTATATATGGCAACCCTGACCCTTTTCAATATTGTACCAACCTAAGGGGTATTTCTAAAAATTGGGTGCCTATCAATCGAGAGGCTTCGGGCCCCTCGTCTTCCAAATAAATTGAACCATCCACACTCGCATCATCTTCCACATCCACTCCGTCCACATCTTCCACCACACCACCATCTTCTGCAAACCCTAAGGCTGAAACCATTGTTCTGATCCAAGACCTCGGCTGTGGAGAATTCAAACTACATACAACATATAGCATAACAACAATACCCAAGTCTCCAAAGGTCTATGGTCGGCCATGTTTTAGAATGGAACCCAAGGAAATTTTCAAAGTTCCACCAAAAATGGTTTTCATCAAATGGGGAGACATGAGTAACGAGGACCTTGTTGATATCACAGGATGGCTCTATAAGGAAATGGCAGACCTACCCCCACTACCAGTTAAGAAATATGGCAAGGGATATGACATAATGAAGGCTAAGGGCTATGAAGGCACTAGTGGGCTAGGTAGAAATAAAATTGGACGAAGAGAGCACATAGAACCTTTCAAAATACCAAAGTATCTTGGATTAGGGTTTGGATCGCCCGATAATGACGATCGACATACCAATGGACTTTCGAATGAGCGAGTGCATGCTTCGGAAAGTATCGAGACTCCTAAGGAAACCTTCACCGAAACTGACTCCCAAGAGTGGGAATTTGGCTCCAAGAGATCCTTAAGTGACTGTTGCCTCGATGATTTGTTTGTCGAAATGAGGGAATTGAATTTTGAACAAATATTTTGGCAAAAATTTAAAATTGATCAGGCACCAAATAGTCAAAGTCCCATTACCACTCCGCATGACATATAAGACCCACCATCTAAATCCCATCAGTCCAACCCATCCGAATTACCAAATGACACTGACAATCATGACTCTGAGTCCTTCACCCCTTATTTTGATAATGACTATGAGACTAGTGAAGGGGAATATTGGATAGAGTCTAATGTGGAGTTGGATGATGATAATCTCATCTATACTATCACTTAATATGTCTGTATGCTTTCTGCATCCTCCCCTCAATTCACCAACACTGACGATGGAATTTCCCTAGTTTATCCTCAACTAGTCGATTGGGTCCAACAAGGCCCGCCAGTCCTTGAAACCTTTCAGAATGATGAGGAAATTGAAAAGGTTATGGGATTATGTGAGGGCATAGCTAGTGGTGATCACAAGGCAGGATTCTCCATTGATCTAGATTGTGCAGCCTACTTCAGCGAGACTGCTCCGTCCTCCATTCGCAAAATTGAAATTAAAAATAAACTAAAGAATGAAACGTATTTAGGTGAAAACCAAAAAGCACCTTCTGACGAAAAAAAAGTAAAAACAAAGGACGTATATGTGGGTGAAAACCTCTCTGAGGCGCCCAAAGATGGAGGATTGTACTTTCTTCCCATACAACAAGATAAATCAGCTATGCTTATAGAAGACACCATAGAAGACAACATAGCAACTACAGAAGATCCCAAAATGGTCCTCTTTGTTGCATCCTTGACTGAGGAAGAGAGACCAGAATTTCATAAATTATTTGCAGAACGTAAAGTCAACTTCACATGGTCTTATGTTGAAATGCCAGGATTAGACCTAGAATTTGTTCTACACCATCTGCCACTATTTCCCAATGCCAAACCAGTTAAACATAAGTTACACAAAATGCATCCTCAGGTCGCTCTATTGGTCAAGGTTGAGTTGAAGAAACTTCTAGACGCTAGATTCATATAGTCTATCGATTACACTGAATGGATATCTAACCTGGTGCCAGTAACAAAGGAAAATGGGATGATTTGTGTCTGTACAGATTTTAGAGACCTAAATAAGGCATGCCCAAAAGATGGCTTTCCTATACCGAATATTGTTATCATAGTCGACCTCACTGTAGGATATGAGATGTTGTCCCTCATGGATGGTTTCTCTGGCTATAATCAGATTCGCATTGCCCCAGAAGACCATCACAAAACTGCATTCACTTACCCTTGGGGTACATACTGTTGGAATGTCATGCCATTCGGTCTCAAAAATGCAGGTGCCACATATCAGAGGGCTATGACCACAATATTTCATGACATGATGCATAAAATAATGGAATATTATGTAGATGACCTATTGGCTAAATCAGTAACAAGAAAGGATCATCTGAAGGTGTTAGACACAATTTTCAAGAGACTGGGAGAATACAAAGTCTGACTAAATCCTAAGAAATGTGTCTTCGTGTAACATCAGGTAAACTCTTGGGATACATAGTTTCTCGAAGAGGAATTGAGTTCGATCCAACAAAGGTAAAAGCCATCATAGACATGCCTCCACCCAGAGGAATCAGTGAACTCAAAACTCTACAAGGTAGGATACAATCTATTCGGCTCTTCATAGCCCAATTGGCTGACAAGTGTCACCCATTCCAATATCTGTTGTGCAAAGGTATCCCCTTTGTGTGGACAGATAAATTCCAAGAAGCCTTTCAACAAATAAAAGAGTACCTATTGTCACCACCAGTCCTCGTGCCTCCCATTCATGGAAAACCATTGATCCTATACATCTCCGCCAGTAATTCAACACTAGGGGCATTACTAGCACAAAATGACCAAGAAGAAAAAGAAAGAGCTATATATTACATCAGTCAAACATTGGTCGGGTATGAACTAAACTACACATCAATTGAATGGGCTTGTCTAGCCGTAGTCTTTGCAGCATATAAGCTAAGACATTATATGTTAACCATCAGACACAACTAGCAGAAAGATCAAACCCCTCAGATATTTGTTAGTCAGACATAAACGACGTTTGGCAAAATAATCATGATTTATGAGAGAATATGACATTCAATATGTAGAAAAAAATGCAATAAATGGAAAGTCATAGTAGACCAGCTGGTGAACCTTTACAAAGTGATCAGGTTAGTGGCAGATTTTCTAGATGATCGATATTCCACACAAAACCTAAGTCACCTTGGAGACTCTACTTTGATGGATCCCACACAAATCATGGCTCAGGGGCAAGAATCTTGTTCATCACCCCTCAAGGAGACTCCATTCCTAAGTCTTTCTGCATAGCTTTTCCGTATGCAAAAACAACGTGGCAGAATATGAGGCATTGGTTATAGGACTTAGAATGGCAATAAAATGGAAAATCAGAGCATTACACATCTATGGAGATTCTCAGTTAGTCATCAACCAAGTTAATGATGACTACGACACAAAATATGAGAAGTTGATGCCTTACAAACAAATGGTTGATAGTTTTCAAACGTGCTTTCATATGGTGACTTTTGAACAAGTTCCAAGAGCATAGAACAAAGCGGCAGATGCAATGGCTACAATAGGCATACCAAGCAACATGCCTCAGTTGGAATTCCTAATAGAACAATTGTTGGTCCCGCTTATGACATTCCAGAATTAGAAATAGTCTATGAACTTGTTGGTCTCGACTCTCCCTGGTACCAAGATATTTATGACTACCTTAAGTCTCAAACCATTCCATCTAACCTGTCCAATAACGAGAAGTCCTTTATCCAAAAAGCAAGATATTCCATCGTTAGTGACACCCTTTACCACCGTAGCTTTGACGACACCCTCCTAGATGTCTCGACACTAACGAAGCATGTACAACCTTACGCAAAGTACATGAGGGTATATGCGAGTCTCATTCGAGTGGTCCTACTCTAGCCAAGAAGATAACGAGACTTGGGTACTACTGGCCAACCATTGAAAAAGATGCACTAGAATATGTCAGGACTTGTACAAATTCTATATTCACAGTGATTTGATCCACGCTCCAGCGTAGGAACTTCAGCCGATTACTTGTTCTTGGCCCTTCACTCAATGGGGACTGACCTTGTGGGAAAGATTCATCCTTATGTCCAATGGCCATAAATTCATTATCACGCCACTGAGTATTTTTACGAAGTGGATTGAATCCATCCCACTGACATACATAATGACAAACAAATATCCAAGTTCATTCTTAACTACATTTTTCAGTATGGCCTTCCACAATCCATCATCAATGACAATAGATGTCCATTCAAAAACCAAGACGTTCATGAGTTATGTGAGAAATTTCACATCCAACACCATTTTCATCCCGTATTACCCACAAGGAAATGTCAAGCTGAGGCGTCAAATAAAACCATTGTTAAAATCCTCAAAAAGACTGTGTGACGATGGCGTGACTGGCATATACAACTCAACCCTACTGTGGGCTTACCGCACTAGCATTTGTACACTATAGAGCTACTCCTTTTTCCCTGGTCTTTGGAGTGAGGCCATCTTGCCCATCGAGGTTGAAATTCCTTCCCTCTGAGTCTCCCTAAAGGGTTTAACTGATGATGAGGAATATAGACAGTCATGCCACATGAGCTGGAGATGTTAGAGGAAAGAAGGAAATATTCCCTAAATCATCTACAAGTGTATCAGAACCGTCTTTGTCACAGTTACAACAAGAAGGTTATGGTCAAGAAATTTGACATTGGCGACTTAGTCCTCATGCAGAACCCTAAGAACCAGGATGACAGAGAAAAGCTAGGAAAGTTTGAACCAAACTGGTTGGGTCCTTACGTCATTGTATCCTCTTTTGGTTTTGGAGCCTATCACTTGGCGACTCTAGATGGAGAACAACTGACAGATCCTATTGATAGTTTACATCTGCAAAAGTTCTACGCATAGCATTAGGAGATCAAGCTGAAAACCGTAAAATACAAAAAAAATGAAAAATGGTAAAAATCGTTGCCTTGATGAAAACCTGGCAAATAGGAGTCTTGATAGCACCAAAAAAATAAGAAAAATGACAAAAATAGTAAAGAAAAATGATTCATCCAATAGTGTAAACCTGGCAAACAGGCGCTTTGGATAAGTACCATGGTGAAAACCTGACAAACAGGCGCCATGCGTAATCAATCATTGCTCTGCCATCTACTGTTGCTTTGTCTATCATGGACTATGATGAAATAAATTTTCTGTCACCACCACATCATTCCCTTCCTTTCATGGTTGATAAAAGGTTGACATCAAGTCCTGACTACTATCCATCTGGCACCCTTGGCACATCTCTTTCACGTCCTTTAAAATTTGCTAAGTCTTGGACCTAACTCGGGGAAAATTTTTTATCATGTAACTATAGTGGATGTCACGCATGGTTTCAAAATTGCTAAAAAGTCTTGAAAAAAGACAAAAACATCGCAAAAAGTCCTAAAAAGGACTTAAAACATCATAAAAAGTCCAAAAAAACACTTAAAACATCAGAAAAAGTCCTGACGACAAAAACATGGTAAAAAGTCCTGAAAAAAGACCAAAAACATCGCAAAATGTCCTAAAAATAAAAAAAAGAAAACCACAACAAACGTCAAACTGCTCGAAAACAAAAAAAAATAGATTCATTCATTGTCAAGTCAATCAATCAATCTTTGTCATTTGTTCGAACTACGTTGTCTCTGTGCACTTGCTACGTAGGCAAGACTCATACTTGAGTCCCCGAGACATTAGGTCAGGCCTTTTAGGTTTGTCAAAATAAAATCATGACGCAATATTTGGTCATCAAGACAAAGTCATTGATCGTGTTGAACTACGAGGTCTTTGAGTGTAGGATGTAGGCAAGGCCATTTGTCGATGAGCCCCTGAGGCCTCTCTAGGTCAGTCCATTAGGGTTCATGGCACTACACTAGCACACACGTCAAAAGTCTTCAAGTCAACACAAATCATTTTCCAGAAGAGAAAATTCCTAAAACAAAGTATGGAAATCATTTATTCAAACATGATGATCATATTATCATGACAATATAAACATATAGTCAACACAGGCCAAACTCAGCCAAACTTCGGTCAAACGTGGTCAAACGAAGTTACATTATTATAACCTATCAAACTGTCAACTCTTGGTTATCTTTCAGATGGGTCCTTCTGAAGATTAGCCTTTATCATTCATGCCTTAGGATGTGTCCTTCCTAGGCATCGTCATTGTCATCCAACATTTTGAGGGATCCTCTTGACATCTAAGGATCACTCCTCTTGACATCAGTATTCTTTAGATGTGTCCTTTTGAAGAAAAAAATTTGTCATTTATGCTTTAGGATGTGTCCTTCCTAGGAATTGTCATCATTTCAAGGGACCCCTTTCGACATTTATGGATCAATCCTCTCGACATCAACATTATTCAAGATGTGTCCTTCCTGAACTTGGCAATCTTCGACATTCATCATCTTGGCATCGTCAAAACTTTGACACCCCGACATCTCATCGTCATCAAACATGACATCTTGGCATTACAAGAATGGGTATCCAGTTGCACTTGACAAACACTAGGCACTTGTCTTTTGGCTTTTTATCATGTTATTAGTTTTTTAGTGAGATCCCAATAACAGGATTTAGAGAAGTAGCAATGTATCATGACGATTGACACACGTGATTACTAGTTTCTCAGCGAGGTCCTGATTCTAGGATTTAGAAAAATAGCGACATATCATGATAAGGGCTCTATTTTTTGTATTTTGGCAATCATGCTGCTAGTTTCTCAAGGATGTCCTAGAAATAGGATTTAGAGAAGCAATGACATTTCATGAGTTTGCCTTCTTGTCTTTTCTGCTTGTGGGTGATTATGACAAAAAGACTGGGGCAATCACACTCTTAGTATGAGTCATGATTATCCTTGTCTGTGACTACTTGTCTTATGTGATGGTACGACCTTGCACACCTTGATCCATTTCATATCATGGTGTTTGTTGTCCATTACAACAGTCTTCCCAATGATGACTAAGAGTAGTAAATATTAAAGTCCTATGCTAAAGTTTTGAAGGATTTAGTTTAGGAACTAACATGCATCTCCTTCAGTCTGGTCATATTCTCTAGCCCATCTCACGATGATATCCTATGACATACAAAAACATAAGTGCATACATGATCATATAAATATTGCATCAGGTCCATACACACATCATACATAGCATTACATCATATACATTCCATTGCATATTGCATTTGCATTATCATAAATATGGCATCCATTCAAATAAATACATTATGCATATCATCATCATCATCATCATCACAAAATCAACATAAAACTTAAATAAGCATTGCATCATCTGGGCATCATCTCATAAGTAAGCATCATAGGACATACATGACATGACATATAAATAAGTACCATCATATATCAAAAATCAACATCATAAATAAATCATTACATCACATATATCATAATGTATAAATCAAATAACATTGCATAACACATATGTAGGCCACATCAAAACCGCATCATCATATAATATCATCTCAAAAATATACAATGCCATAGGATAGAGTCAATGAATATCCCAAAAATGGAGCTCACAGGATCAATGATCTATACATTATGTGTCATAACAAGGACCCAAATGTAGCAAGCATGCCCCTAGGATAGGCTCTCATCGTCCCCTCGTGGTGAAGAATGTGGTGGCTGAGGATCTGTAACTGGCGCTGAGACAATGGGTGGACCTATAGCAGCCTCTATCTGTGCAACCAATGGAACTGACACTGATGACATCATCTCCATGGTAATGGACACCTGTGATGTCACCGCGGCCTGACTCTGAGAGACTGAAGGATCTGCCACTGGTGGTTGCCTCTATACTGACCTTTGCACTAAACTAGTGGACCCATGACTGTGGCTCGAATGATGACTCGAGACATGCTTGTGAGAGTGGTGGGACCTATGCCCTGATGTGTGCCTTGATGAGGTAGATCCTCCTACACTCATGTGACTCATGTTGCTGCTCCCACTCCCTGATCAGTGACCACTACTTGTCCTCATCTGTGACCGCGATAATGTAGGATCTCGTCGCTCAGGAGGCACTACCTTCTCATATAGTGTCTTGTACTGCCCCAACCTCATGCTCACCCTAGCCAGCTGCAACACTCTCATCCAATCTCCTCTGAAGGTCTACCACCCTCTGGTCTGTCGTGGCATCATGGGACAACTGCGAGGCGTGGACTACTCAGAACATGGAGTAAGGATACCAGAAGATGGTATTACCGTGGATGCGAATAAGGATGAACGAACGATGGAGGCGGAACGACTTGACTTCGTGGCTGGGACCTCATCCTCAACCACATACTCATCATCTCCTCCTCCTCCACCGCGCCAGGTACTCCTTCTCTCTCTCTCCCCTCCTCGGCCACCTCACAGGATAGCGTAGTTCTACTCTCACCACGTGGGTGCACCCTCTGCCCTATCTCTAACCATCCCTCCTTTGTCTCTGGCCATCTCATCCATCATCCCCATCATCTTCGTCATCTCCACCTCGGCCTCCGTCTCTTCCCCCATCCCTGCCTCCATCCCAGCCTCCATCCCTCCCCCTACCTCCATCCCTGCCTCCATCCCTCCCCCGACCTCTACCTCTATCACCACCTCTACCTCCTCACCTGGCTCTCGACACACAAGGTATAACTGACCATCTATCCACAGGTGTTGGCCCATCTGGATCTGTGAGTGGCACTGGTCTATGTGCCTGCCACCATAGGTCATAGTCAGTTGTGGTCCCAAGATCTGCAATCCCACCTCTCCATCCCCACGGCTGGGCTCCTAGCCCATCAATCTGCTACTTGGAAAAGGCTACGGAAATGGATGGCCCCCAACCTGCCTCTCTAGAAGACCGAGCATACTCGACTATCCCCGTTGGTAAACCCTGCTGCTCTTCGAACTATCGCAAGACACGCTGTGGAAGGTACATCTCTATGATCAACTAGTTTTGCACTATCCTGCCAATTAGGTAATGATACTATCTGCATAAGCTAAGATGGTCCACCTCATCATCCCATTGCTGGCAGTCTCTGTATGGTCTCCAGATGAATGACACCATGGTGTCAATACGATGTCGCCACCAACCTGTCTCACCCATCTGTGTCTAATGTAAGGCACTGACATAGTAATAGGAATAAGGCATCCCCTCAACCAGCTGTAGTTTCTAAATGTGAGGTCGAAATATCGCTATGTGCTCCCAGGTCCAAATCATCATCAATGTAGTGCCACATGAGATACTCTTTGCCCTCCTATACACAACCTCATGTAGTTGGTGGTAGAGTGTGCCCAATAAACAAGGACCCCAGGCATACATAGTCTTGTCCCACCTCATCCCAACTGGGACATCTCCCCAACCAATGGGAAACCCATGTCTGTGATGGTTAGGAATCAATATCCTGCCAGTTAGTCTCGCCAGGAACGCATCAAATTGAGCATAATGCTCTACCATAAACTCCCAACGGATCTCATAACCCTGGATTCTGAGTCTTGCGCCCTCATCTTGATAGTTCACTGTGAAGGTCTGCTGGCCATGGCGAGAGTCATAGATAATCTGCTCTCCTCAGATCGGCACACATAGAATGCAGTAGACATTGTCAAGCGTAATAGTCGCCTCACCCGTCAGCGGGTGAAAGGAACATGTCTTTGAATGCCAACGATCACATAGTGTAGTTAGTAGTCCCCTATTTTCTTGAATAGCAGGCATATAGGTGACATAAAACAAGCCTAGTGACATCAATAGTCGCCGCTCTCGTGGGCTCAACTGATCAACAAACCAGAAAGTCATTGGTTTTCTCTCTCGTGTGTATATCGATGCAAGTTGTCTCTGTACAAAGCCAAACAATGCGTCAGTACCTTCTGGACATTTGTCAGGATCATCCAAAAACCATTTCAAATTCAGAAAGCATCAAAATTAGCCCTCATAAAAGTCAAATTCAAATGTGTCGCGTTGACTGCAATTGCGTCGCAAAACAACGAATGCGTCATTTCATACTTCAAATGTGTCGTGACATGTCAATTGTGTCGATTGAGCACTTAAATGCGTCGCATTAGAGCACTTGTGTCAAGATATATGACACCTGCATTGTTCCATTCAAATGTGTCCCTTCAATAGGTGATTGCATCGCAAATTGACAATTGCAGCATTCTAGTTTTCGAATGGGGCTCAAAAAGGCGAATGCGTCGTATTTTTTGGAAAATGAGTCGCAAAACCTCAGTCTTCCCTAAACTACCCTTGCACTTGCATCATGATGCATCAAATGCGTCGAATGCAAAGTCAAATGCAGCTTATGTGCACGCATACGCGTTGCGACGCATTTGTTGTTCGCCCTAAAACCCTACTTTTGACACGTAAAATGAGAAAATTACAAAGGGGGTTAGGGGTACATACTACTAGCTCTAAGCCCTCTGACTGCCTATAGGTCCGCATGATCTCACCACGGTGCTCAGTCACTAGAATCGCCATCTTCACTGCAGTCCTTTTTGCTCTTAGAACTCGAAATTTACAAAGTGAATAGTGGAAATGAAATGACTTTTACCCTTGTGTCAACCCATTTATAAAGTCAAAATAACATTTGTCAACTAGGTTATTACTAGAGGCTCATTTGACCAACTTTTACCACCACGTTGGCTGTCTTAAACATGTCAAAATATGAAACCATCTACGCCATCATTTTTCTGGTCATCAAATTGACTTATTGGGACCCTTTCCAAATTTTTTTTCCGCCGACCCACAATTTGAAAAATTTCCCAAGGGGGCATTGATACTCTACAGCTTCACTGGGGCATGGCTTTGACTTATTTTCTTTGTCACAATGCGTCACGCTACATTATGACAAAGAGGGGAAAAATGTAGACACATAAAAATGACCTAGGCCTGCAAGCTCTATTTTTCATCTTTCGTCCTAGCATAATTATGACATTTAATTATGTCCTTGGTCCACATTCGACTATTAATTAAATAATACATTATTATTTAATTAATTCATGTCTCTTTTATTCTTCATGATTATTAAATTAAAAAATAATATTTATTTATTCAATACGTCACTAAGGGTCTATTATCTTCTTACAATTAAATAAATTTCTTAATTTATTTAATTACTTCTATTCATTTATTCTTCCTGATTATTAAATAAATAAATTTCATTTATTTATTTAATATGTCACTAATTCTCATAATTAAATAAATTTATTAATTTATTTAATTATTAATCATATCCTCTCAATTAAATAATTATCTTAATTATTTAATTACCTAATTTAGCATTTCTCTCATTTTAAATAAATTAATTATTTAAAATGATTTCACATTCTTAACTGACAGTTCATTTTAGTAAATAATCAGAAAATCGATTATTTATTATTTCACAAAATCCATATTTTGAATTAATTTAATTCAAAGTGGTAATATTCCTCCAAAAAATTAAGTAATCAGGCAGATTCTTTATTTTTCAAATCTGATCTTTAGTTCAACCCTTATCTTATTGATTTTTTGAATCTCACAAATCAGACAGTCTTTATCTTCTTGATTTTCGAAAATCTTTATTTTCTAATTAATTATCTCATTTATTCTCCACCGCCGATTCGATCTTCTTAGATGACATCTCGACCACTCGTTTAAGGATTTTTCCTAACCTTGATTAGGGATTATCAGATTTAATCTCATCTTGGGTATGTGCAGGATCATGATGGGCCAAAAAGTGGCAATATGATGGGTATGTGGCTGACGACTAGTTTTTTATCCAAAATTGATGAAACAAAAAGGGTTTTTAAAGGAGATTCTCAACTTTCCACCAATATAAATTATGCTTTACTTTGAATTTAATAAGTAATTATTCTTCATTTTCTATTCAAATTATGACTAAAGTCCCCGGGATTGATAGGCCAATTCGAAAACATCTATGTAATTCTCAAACTATCACATTTTTAATCCAAAACATGTGTCACATTCCCATGCTTCACATACTATAGGATTTCATTAAAACAGAAAAATAAATTTTATGAAGCCTTGACCGCTATGTATTCTAATACACGAAGCTTTTATAATTTTTAAAAGTTGTAATAAAAAATTCATAATTAATTATTTACTTGGAAAAATATTACAAAATACGATCACATCTGTGGCATGAGTCCTCTACTTCTATATCTAAATATTATAAAAAAATTATTATCATTTTAATGTGGTTAGGTGGTTAGATAGACACTCCACTTTATTTTTCCCCTAAATTTAAGGCACTAATCAAGATTGAAATTTCAAATTTTCACCAAACAGATTTTTTAAAACCTAGTATTTTAGGAAACTACATCCACTTCTACAGACTTATCTCTTACATATTTTTGAAATAATATAGATAACTTATTCAATTTTTTACGTCAAGTTGCCTAACTCTGATTTTTCTAAATTTTTTGCCACTTAAGGGCCTATTTTTTCTATGATGATCCTGCACATACCCTCCTCTGATTTTAGGTCTCTGTCGAAAGACGATCTTGTCTGTCCATTCAAAATGGCATTTTCTATAAAATGCTATTTTTCTCTCATTTTTGGAGGACACACTTAGATTTTATTATTCTGGCGCATTCATATTAGAGTTATTTAGTATTTGAGTCATTTTTTCATAGGCATAGAATTTAATTAAATCCCTCAAAACTTGCATAGGATAATGTCATAGTCGAAATACTCACACACTCAATCTGAGGGCATCAATCACATCCTGCAAACTAGGAGGTACTATGGAGGTAATCATGGAAGATTCGAGGAACAAGTATAATCGTTCTTTATTTTAGTTTCCATTGTGCTTCATAGTTCTTCGAGTTTATTAATATTTATTGATTTGCAAACATATAATCAGACCTGAAATTATCCCTTAGTTACATTATGAATTATTAATTTGTAGTGGAGATCAGAATTAAGAAAGATAATCCTTGTATTGTTAATTATTGCAGTATTGGGGACTATGTGATTCTCCCATCTTTACAATCAAAACTCAACCTTGTTATGACATTGATATGTTATTGTGACACACAATCCTTGAACTTCATAAAGTAGTTATTTTCAATGTAATGTCCATATACTCATGAGGAATTTAGAGCTTAAGTTTGAATGTTATGGTGTAGTTGATTAACTAGTTGTGATTGGATTCAATTTGGAGAGGGGTTTAAATTGAGATAATGAATATTGTGAGGATGTTACTAAAAAATGAGTAATAATTGGAAATTTCATCAGTATGTCAAAATGTAAAAATAATGGTCATAAATTTTAAGAATATTATTTTTAGGTTACTAACATTAAGTGACAAGATTTGTGCATTTGAACGATGGAGGTTACGTGATAATCCTTCCGATAATGCAAAATGAAGAATGTCCAAGGTATGAAAAAATAATTTATCATCAAATCAAATTATATCATTATAAATATTTTATTTTGATTAATTATA